>CAEFZX010026634.1:0-15567 GCA_903066825.1 Alfaro cultratus | reverse complement strand
TAATGAGCTACATGATATAGTGTGTGTGTGTGTGGTGGGTGTGTGTGTGTGTGTGTGTGAGTGTGTGTGTGTGTGTGTGTGTGCGTGTGTGTGTGTGTGTGTGTGTGTGTGTGTGTGTGTGTGTGTGTGTGGGAAGACAGTTGGGGGATGGGAGTTTTGTCAACATGCCCAGCAAATACCAAATCCATCTTTTATTATGTAATCAAGAGACAGATTGTTATAAAGAATAAGATTTCTGGATTTTATTCTGTTGTGACTTGCAATAATTTATTAATCCCAAATTAAACTTTATTTGAACAGGTGTGCATAAGACTGGCGTAACACTGTCATAAACATGACATAACATCTGCTTTTGCTTTTAATGCAAAGTTGACACTTTTAATGCAAATTTTAATCGCATTTTGCATTAAAAGGGTCATTATTGTGCGAGTAATGCAAAATTTACACTTTTAATGCAACTTTTAGGGCAACTTTGCATTAAAAGTGTTATTATTTACCGAATGACACTTCATGACAACATTCATCATCCTGAAACACTCCTTCATGTTCATGACAGGTGTTATGTCATGTTTATGACAGTATTACGTCAGTCTTATGCACACGCCTTCAAATAAAGTGTTACCATCCAGTTAACCGAGTTCGTTACATAAATGAAATGATTTCATCTTTTAATTATTTATGGGCCTTTCCAACTTGTTGCTTAATGTAAGAAAGGAAAGCTTGAAAGGCAGAAGAACAAAGTCAATATTCAGATTTATTTCTGCTTTGAAGATGATCTACAGCCTCAAATTACCCAGTAGTTTAACTACACGATGTACAGCTAAGCCCTAAATTGTTCACCCAAGACTTTGTTTCTGACAGGCACATCAGACAGGCATCTCAAAAGACAACAAGATAATATAAAAGTAGTTTCTGTTTCTAAATGGGTGTTGAAAGTAATTTTTAGTCTTGTCATTATTACAGGAATCAATTTCTGCATGTTTCAGTTGGCATTTTGATGAGTTTTCTTTGGCGATGAGCTCAAAGTCTTTCAGATTGGAAAGCCTCTTTGCCATCACCCTAATCTTTTAGGCACACAATTTTGTATTATAAAAACTGATTCTGACAAAACACATAGTTTCCAACCCAGTGACAGAAAAACCCCCCCATAAAAATCTTACTGGTTGTTTTTGAGTCATTCTTTTGTAGATGTTTACTGCAATTATTCTATCAACAAATCTGAAAACCTGCATGTGTTATTATGTCTATATTTAAGTACATTAGTTGGTTCTTTATTACCAAGTTGCAGACTCCCGGTTTAGTTTCTTGTTTAGCTTCTGAAATGCTATCAAGTGTGACTGAAGTGTATCTGTATTGACCTTCTGTCTCAAGCTGTGTTCTCAATTAATGCAACAGGTTTTATTTGACATTGATATCACATGATGCCGTGTGGTTCAGATGGAGAACAGATGCACCAAACATGGAGGCTGTTGTCCTTGACACACTTGTCCTCGGTCTGATTTACTGCTTCTCCTTATCTATTTGTCCTTTCTCCTCTCAAGCTTCTAATGAGTAAAGGCCACATGTGACAAAAACATTAAGCAAGAATAAAATCTGTTTGAGGAATATTTTTACACAGCTTTCAAATACACTTTTTTTTTAGGATTGGTCAACGTGGGGTTACTGGTATCGAGCCTCCTTTACTCTGATACTCTTTAAAAAAATCCACCACAACTTTTATTCAAAAGTTCCCTTTGACAGAGTTTAACTTCTCTCTAACACATAAAGTCCTTAAATAAAATAAAATACCCTGAAGTCTCTGGGTATGTTGTGACAAAAATTTGATCAATTGAAGGGACTTCTTCTGTTTAAGCTCAAATAATCTTTTTTTTTTTTCTTTTTAAAAATAAGTTTTTTCACAAGACGAGGCTGGCATGTGTATAGTAGATTACATGGAAATATGGCTGCTCTGATTCCAGTTATAAAAAGTCTTTTTGTTTACCAAGGTAGATCACTTTTGTGCCTTTTCCATCACTGAGATATATATATATATATATATATATATATCTATATATATATATATATATATATATATATATAAAGTTGCAGCTGCTTTCGAGGATAATTTAAGGTGGAGGTTTCCAATTCCAGGACCGGAGGGCTGGAGTCCTGCATGTTTTATGTGTTGCTGGCTCAGCACAGCTGATTTAAAAGCAGTGGGTCATTAACATCAGGCCTCTGCTCAACCTGATGAAAACCTGAAAAAGGGTTTAAGCCACTGGAATCTGGCAGCATCACTGACCCTGATCAGTTACCTCAGAGACAGAAATGACCAAAAATACAGAATGCATGACTGTTTTAAAATTTTCTGTTGCAATAAAAGTTTTGATTGAACCTGCAGTCTTTAAAGGATCGGCATTGTCTTTCAAAAATATCCATACCCTTTGGTCTTTCCATTCTGAACACAAACTTTAACAAACTTGATTAGATTTTATGAGATGGATCAGCTCAAGGTAGAGTTATGAACTGGGGGTGAGAGTAGAGGGAGGTGTTCTGGTCAGATTACCTCTCTGGGTTTCATGGAAGAAGTTTTGTTGGTCGGAAATCTAATACTACAGGTCGTCCTCAGCAAGTTTTCCATATTGGGAAACATGGTGGTGGCACTATCATGGGAGGGTACATGGAGCTGGACAACAAATCTAAACATACAGCCAGAGCTACAATGGAAGTTTTTTCTTTTTTTTATTACAGTAGGAAATGATCGAGCAGCTTTTCCTCAATAGCAGGCATCAGTGCAGCCATTCATTAAAAGTGGCCAATTGCAACAAGTCTTTTTGAAAAAGAGTCATTATCCTATGTAATAATAGTAATAATAATAATAGTACTAATATTTCTAGATTAATGAAATGGAAAACAATTGAACAAGAGAAATGTGCAAGAAACTATTATGCACAAATCAGTTGTAAGTTCATTTTATTAAGATATGTCAACTTTGGGTTTTGTTGAACAGGTTAAAATAGAAAAAAGTCACTATAAACAGTTTTTGTGCATTAAAAAAAATCTCTCTTTTGTGGCAATGAGGGGATTTTTATCAACAGTTGGAGACCAATTGTTGATAATTGGTGTCAACAAATTATCAACATGGACTTTGACTAAACCATGCTGAATGGTTTAGTCAAAGTCCAGGTCAAAAATAAACTGAGAATGTGTTGTGGTGTTCACAGATCCTCTCTGCTTTGCAAAGACGAATGAGCCAAAATTCAAAACTCTAGTTGTGGACAGATGGTAGAGACTCTTCCTCGGCTTTATTTAGGGGCCTCAGAGTAAAGGTGACTAAGATGCAATCCACACTTTTCTGTATTTATTATTTATTTATACTTGCTGTGTAGAAAATTTTGAAAACCAGGTATTTTTTCTATGATACTTTCACAGTGATGCACTGATTTGTGCTGGTCTGTCTCATAAAATATTTGGGGTAATGACGTGACAAAAACAAAACAAACAATTTCCCAAGGTATTGTAGAGTCATAAGATTGTAGAGCTTAGGAAATAAGCAACTCTCAAATACTGAACTATTTCTTTACCATTTAATTTTCCTTCCTGCTTCTTGCTTTAATTGATCCCTTTTATTCATTTAATCTGAGTATTCTGTATCTTTCTGGTGAGTCGTACATTAATTAGAGGTTTTGGTAACTTTGTCCACTAACACTTCATCAGAGGAAACAAGAAGTAAAACCAGGGAGCAAAGAGTTAACTTTTCCCAGAGCGTATCATTTCCTGCTCTGGTTTCCTGGGTTTTCTGACTCTGTCTCTCACTTTCCTGCCGTTAGATCGGGGCCGGACCGGCTCTCTCTGGTAGGTTTTGTCTAGCCGCCTGTATCATGCGCAGCTCGACCTTCTGCTGTCTCTCACCTCCTGAGCCGCGGAGGAAAACCAGCCGCGCCACCTGGACTTTCCTTGCTGTCTAGCTGTAGTGAAACCAGTCCTGGCTGCTTCATCTCATTGAAAAAGGTTTCTTCTTCTTTTCTACTTGCTTAAACAAAAAAAAAACGGGAACAATCTCTTCGTGATCCGGTTGTCCATTCAGGCTGGCCTTGCTTCACAAAGACAGCAGTTGTGCCACTGCTTTTTGTTCTTTGTCGGGGTTTTGTCACTTGCTGAAATCTCGTCGCTGCGTTCTTTACTGTTTTTATCTATTTATAGGATTCAGTTCATGTTTGTCATCTTTAATAACTTGTAATTAATTGCAAGACATATTAAATAGTTTTTTGTGGAAATTGTGCAAGGTTGTGGGCAGGAAACGTCATTCTGAAGTCCATTTTGTTTTCTATGATTAACAGAAGTACATATTTTCCTGTCCACATCCTCTTTGCTTATGTGTCACTTCTTTTCTACAATTGAGGAACTTCCTGGCTGCTGAAGTGTGTGGTTCTCCTGCTGAGATTTTTTCCCCTCTGAGTTCAGGAGCCACATCTCTGTACTGGAGCAGCGTTGAGCAGCTGCTCACTTCATCTATTAACCAAGCCAAGTTCAGAATCAGGCATTTCCTTCATTCCACTGCGTTAATCCCAGGCCTTACAGCTGTCTTTCTCCATCAGTTCGCCTGCAACTAAATAGTTCTTGTGACTGAATGTTTTTCTTTTGTTTTTATTCAGTTAATTTCTTTTTTCTCTTGCAGACCACTGATAGTGCTCCATCCTCTGTGCGCTCTGGAAAACTGAATTCTCTGAAGAATCACTTTGAGCAAGCAGTCACCCTAAATCAGGATAAAAAGCCTCCTGTTCCGCCTCCGAGCGGCTCCAGCATTCGCCGCTCACGCTCCGTCCTGACCAGACCCGCTGCCATCCGCGAGGAGCCCGCGCCTGTCAAGAACCAGGACCTGCACGCCGATAAGGGGGATCAGCGCGCAGCCAGACCAGTGCAGCAAACACCCGCACCCCCGCTGGGCGACAAGCAGAGAGGGATGGACAGGGATGAGGTCACAGACTGGCGAAAACCCGAGATGATAGAGGAGGAAGCTCCCACCAGCCCACTCACCACTTTTGAAAAAACCAAAGTTCAGCTGACCGACCTGAAGATGAAGTTTGAGAAGGGAGACGACGGCGCTGGAAAGGTAAACCTGTTGATTTGTAAAAGTAGCAAAAGTCTAAACTTGATGGCGAGTGCAACATAACTCAGGTTTTTAGCTTGTAGTTAAGGTTACAATCTGATGTTTGTTGTGTTTTTTTGGTTTTTACAGTGTCTTGCACAAGTATTCATTCTCCTGGAACTTTTATTTTTCATAAGAATTGTGTGATAAACCAACACAAAACACAATATATCTGCAAAGTGAAGAAATTAGGATATATAGATATTAAAATATGCTGGACATTTGCATTTAATGTTTTATAGAGTCAGCTTTCACTGCAAAATACATACCTATATAACTATATTGATTACGATGTGTAAATTACAAAGAGTTGGATAATTATTTACATATTATTCATTGATGTATTCTAGTAATGTGTTTTAGGACATAATAAGGTGTCATGTAGAGTTATTAAAAATTTACAGGTTATGCATGTTTCAACAACAACATTAACAAGTATCAATTCATCACAAGTCAAATAATTTTTGTCATGTTTTCCTAATTTTTGAGCAGCTTTGGATTTGCTGAAAAGTGAACTTCTGTCCCAGCTTCGGGTCTAAAACGTTTTCTCCAAGAGTTGCCCTGCATTTAGCAGAAGCTTTCCCATAGCATGCTGCTGCCACCACCGTATTTCTTTTTTTTTCACTATCCTGTTTTTCTCAAACAAACAAACTCTTAGACCTTCACAAAACAGCTGCGTTTATACTAAGATTAAACGACACATAGCCTGACTCTACTCACTAATGAGCTCACTGGATCAACACACTTGTTGTTTTTAACATTGCTAATTATTTTCCTTCCACATCATAAATATGCACAGCTTTCTGATAATCTATCATATAAAAATCCAGTAAAACTGATTTATTCTTTTTGTTGTGACTTGATAAGATGTAGAAAAGAAAAGGTCAAAGGTGAACATTCTTTTGCGAGGTGCTGTGCTGGTGCAAAATGTTCATGCACATTTCCCTTAACGTCCTTTCAGAAGTTTAAAACCGTCCATGCTTACGTCTCTCACTCATTCCTGAAGCCCCTTTAGTTCAGTCGCCAGTTTCTACCTTCCCCAGTTCCATTCTTTCGCTGCAGCTCTTTCTCTTTTTCTCTCTCTCTCTTTTTTTCTCTCTGACCAATAAAACAAGTCTCCCTCTCTTCAGCTCCTGGAACAGAGGAATGCAGACATTCCTTTCCAAGGCCCATCTCAGTCTTCAGTAAAGCTGCTGTCTTTATCTTGGCATTGTTAGCATATTTAAAACTAAGAACCGTCTTTTTGGGTTTTTTTTAGTTTTTCCTTCACTCTTTGGGTTTCTTTAGTTAATTCATCCCAGTGTTCATGTTTGCTCAGTTTCCCTCTTGTGTTATTATACTTAATCTGTCCTATTATTCACATTTATTCATCTCAACATCATCAATAGGAAAGCTACAAAGATGTTTTCACTGTTCTTAGTAACACATGGGCTGTTTGAAGCGGCTTATTTTTTGTGTGTGTGTGCAGAGAGAAACTGTCATTAGTGTCAGAGCCGCGGTGCAACCAGGCACATCCACGTTGTGTTTAGCGAAGGACACATGAATGCTTTCAGATGTTTTGCCTGCAGGTCAGATGTGGGCAGGTGGCAGCCTTATCAGATCCCAGCTGTCCCAGTTATCATCAGATAAGAGTCTGAAATCTGCTACCTGTATCTCTTTTGTTTCTCTTTTCTGATTCAGCACACCGTCCGGATGTTGGTTACGGTACCAGGCAAAAGTTTTCGTACCTCCTGAATGTTTATGTTGTTTTTCTTTACAACAGGAATAGTAAAAGGAATTCAAAGTGTTGCGAGCATTTGTACCGGAGCAAATATATAAACCCGAATGCATCCACAGCTCATGGTCCATTGACTTGCAAGTTCAATGGCTGCCAAATATTACTTTACTTTTTAGTAGAGTTAATGCTAAACGCACACTCCAATTTTCAGATTTTCATTTGTTAAAGTGAAGTTTTGCCTGTAATGTGACTAAATACAGACAAACTTTAGTTACTGACACCGAAATTAATGCTAAAAACTTTTTCCAATGTAATTATGTAGCTGATTTTTATTTTGTGTTTTAATGTTGCCACTTCATTGTACAAATGTTAGTATATATACTTGGATAAAACATGTAAAAATTCAGGTTCCGGACATGGAACCTGAACAAATCAAACTTGTTCAAAAAACGCTTGATGACCTGTGACATGTTTTGTTAAGTTTAATCTGGAAATGGTTTGGGTGGTGTCTCTCGCTATCAACCATTGCAAAACTTTTGAGTAGTGAAGGCAGAGATGAGTAATACTTAAAGTGCTCTCCTCAGCAAATTAAGGAAGGAAAACTAGGCCTGGTTCATACATGCACTAAAGCCTGCGCCTGTTTTTACTCCTTCAGGTCGGCAGGTCGACGATTCGCAGCACTTCGTCTGAAGACTCAGAACGTCCAAAAAGTAAGAAAATGATTTATTTCTATCAGCATTTGTTGTGTTCTTTTTTTTTAACATCTATGGACCTCAGTTTATGAAGATCCTCACCTCTGCTTCAGGTTCGTCTGCGCTGACCCGCTCTGCGTCTGTGAGGGAGAGTAAGGCCAAGTATGAGCTGAGCGTTGCTAAACATAACGCCGGCCTCTCTGTGAGTTCAGCACAAGATACATTTTAACTCAGTTGAAAAAACCAAAAATATTTCTGCTATGTTTTGATTGTTTAAAAAAAAAATCTGTGGATTTCAAGGTTAATGTTCCCCTGATAAAATCTCTTTAGCCTCGTCAGCGGATAAAATCATTAAGGATGAAATCCAGACTGCAGCTTCGTTCTCCTGCGCTGTGAATGCAGCTTCTGTGCAGTGACAACAGAACTGTGGTGCAGAAAGAGCTGGGAAAAAGTCAGGCTTGAGTGTTAGGCAGTGAGCCTTTCTGTGTGTTGCTGAAGGGGCATCATCAATAGGAAAGATATGCGGATTGTGTGACTGCCTGTAGTATGCGATGCCAACACGCACAGCCGTCACCACGCTCTCACCTTCGAGGGTAAATGTCACAAGTGAGTTTTGTCAGGTAAAACAGTAGCTTTGTTCAGTTCAGAGTTCTCTGAGATAGTATCGTCATGGAAACGAGATTGATTGTTATTGAAATGATTAAATTGATATTGAGAAAAATAAGGAATACTTTTATTAAGGGTTTAGTGGCCTTTATTTGATAGTGAATTGACAGGAAAGTGGGTAATGAGAAAAGGGGGAAGACATGCGGCAGAGGTCGCCAGGGGTCGGATGTGGGTTGTGCTTAACCACAGCACACTAGAAATACTCTTAAATCAGACATTAAAACTGCTTTCATCAAAGAACAATCGTACATCTTGTACTTTGATCTGACCATCCCGTCTTTTTGAGTTGATATAATAAAACCAGTTTTACCAGTTCAGCTTTTGTTACTCAGTTTCTTTCTCATAGAGATGGAGAATTGTTTCCATTTATTGTTTGCATCGTTCTCTCTCAGTGTCCAAACTTGGATGATTTTGTCACTAATGCTGTTATTTCTCTGTGTTTTCACCAGACCGATCAACAACAAGGGCCTGCTCTGAGAAAGTCTGTATCCATGAGAGTCAAACAGAGTCCGGCAGCAGAGTGCAATGGTAACGATTTCCAGAAACCAGAGGAAACGTGAAAAGGCCTTCAGCAAAGTCGGAGCTGATTCTGTGTTTTCTCTCTTTCAGGAGAAGGAACTGAGCAACCCAGAGCAACCAGGGTGGGGCAACGGGACCATCTCACAGCCAGTTACTAAAATCAATTATTCACTTTTAGCTCTTCATGAATGCATTTGATTGCTTTTGTTTTAGCAGAAGTTTCGCCTACCAGTGACAACAAAATGCGCTGCCTGTCAGAAAACGGTGTATCCTCTGGAGAAACTGGTGGTTGGTGAGCACACCTACCACAAAAACTGCTTCGCCTGTTCTCACTGCAGCACAAAGCTGAAGTAAGCTGCTGCACTCGGATCTACTGTTATATTTATTCTTGCATTATAATAGAAAAGATTAGTCCAGACTCTTGAATGTGCTTTGCTTCACAATCCCTTAAATTCTGAAGTTCATCCTGTTCTGCCACACTTTATCCTTCCACATAACTTTCCATTTGTGTGCTTAGACGCCAACTGCCCAGTCAGCAGTCACCCACCGATTGGGTTAAATTTATCATTTTTGTGTAACTTAAAGAAAAACGTTGTTTTTGGTCTTATGTAGTGATTTCATTTTAATGAGAAACTGTCTTCTAGTTTTATTAGTTATAACAGCAATAACCAAACTGTAACAGAAAAAAAAATCCTATTTGAATTGAATTACTAAAATTAATCAACTTGTCAATGACATTCACATTTATTACTTACATATCTGCATATACATATAGCCATTTACATATGACTTGTTTGAAATAAGAAAATGAGAGTAAATGTATTTCTTTCTTACTAATCTCGTTGCTGTCCTTCCCTCCTTCCTTCTTACCTCTATCATTTTCCTGCTTATTTTCCTTTTTTCATTCATTTCTTGTCCTTCCCTCTGTATTTTCTTCATTCCTTGCTTCTTATATCCTTTCTTCCTTTCTTTCTTCATCATCTTTGTGTCCTTTCTTCGTGGCTTCCTTACATCTGTCCTCTGCCTTTCCACCTTATTGTCCAATTTCAATTCCTTTTTGGTCTCCTTCTCTCCTTATTTTACTTTTATTTCTTTCCTTCTTTAGTTTGCCACAAATTTAATATGAACTTTGTATTTTTAAGTCAAACTAAGTTTTGTAATCTCTGTAACAGGGTTTCTTGAAATTCTGGGAGTCTTAACATGAAATGAATTTTATACGATTTGTGATCATGTAAAATCTTTGCTGCTCTGTCTCTAGTCTGTGTAACTACGCTTCCCTGCATGGTAACATCTACTGCAAGCCGCACTACAACCAGCTGTTCAAGGCCAAAGGGAACTACGATGAAGGCTTCGGCCATCGCCCTCATAAGGAGCTGTGGGAACCTCGAGACGAGGGAGAGGAAAGTGAGGAACCGCCGAAGCCCAAAGAGCAACCAGTGAAGGCGAAGCAGCCAGCTGAGAGTGTGTCCGAGCCAAAGCCAGATCCCAGTGGGGAAACGTCGCCACAGGTCAAGGTCACAGACATAGCTGCCTTGCTGGAGACCCGCACAAAGACGCAAGCCGGCTCCGGAGAGACACTGCAGGCTGCAGACAAGCCGGCCGAGACGCGGCGGCTGAAGGTGGCCTGGCCGCCTCCGGCTGGCGAAGACCGCCCTGGACCGCTGAGTCCGTCCGCAGAGGACGTCCCTTCAAACAGATCCTGGAGAGCCAAGTGGCCTCCAGAGGACGAGGTCCACTCGTCCTTCCAGAGCTCAGAGCAGGCCGAGCTGAGGAGCCTGAGGAGGACCACGTCTCTGAAGGAGCGCAGCCGTATGTTCACAGTTGCAGCCAAACCGAAACCGACTCCCACAGCCACCGCGGGTCCCAGGGAGCCTCGACGCCCACTCAAATTAGTGCAGGACTGGACGGCATCGCTGGAGGAGAAACAGTCATCTGAAGACAAACCCGAAGTAAACCACCAACAGGAGGAAAAGGAAGAGCAGAGGATGAATCAAACGCCAAACGGAGGCGTGAGCACCTCGAAGGAGGAGAATCCGACAGAAGATGAGGAGGAACGGAAGGAGAGAGCGCAGGAGGAGGCTGGGAGGGAGAAGCGCTCCTCCCAGGATGTGGGCTTCTGGGAAGACAACAAGGAGGGGAGCGACGCTGAGGATTTGAGCGCCGAGGATATCATCAAGAAGAACCGCTACTACGATGACGAGGAGGATTCAATAGTATAAGAGCAGCTTAAAAATCCACTTCTAGAAACCAAAAAGAAAAAACACGTTTAGCTCAAAGGTGCCCGGCTAGTTTAGCTTTACCAGATTTTACTCCTGCAGAAACCAAAACTATACCAGCTATCTGTGAATCAAATCTTTTATTCCTCTTTTTATGTTCCAGTTATATTTGTAAAAAGATTAAAACATTTTTTTTTTTGATCATGTGCTCTTAGAAAAATGAAGAAAAGCATTTAAGTTAGTTTTAGTTTTGGCTCTCCGTTTGATTTTAACTCCTGAAAACTTGGTACAGCTCTGGTCTTCGCTCAGGGATCAAACAGCTGGTTGTTGCCCAGTTTTGTCCTTGCCTTCATATTACATTAATACTGCTTCCTTTTACTTTTCTGTTTTAAACTGTTTTTTATTTTTTTAAGTTTAAATGTTTTATCTGCTTTAAATGCCTTCTTTGCAGAATACCTGGCTGATCTTCCACTTACCGCTTGTGCAATTAGATTTTCTTTTCATTATTGTGTTGCAGATTACAAAAATTAGCATTTTTTTGTAAATTCATCTCTTGAAATGAAAACGGACCAAATGAGCTGCCAAAGTTTCGTGGTAATTCCTAACATCTCCAGGGGCCTTTTCAAGTTTAAAGGAACATTTTCAAATGTAATCCATTTTGTATGCGAAACATTTTTAATGTATTTTTATTCTATGGAGTACATGTTTGCACAACAATTTGTCTTCTTGTGACTGGAGATCGCAAACTGTTTCTGAAACAGAATTAAAATGTACTACTGAGTCCTTGTTGTGCTTTATCTTCTTTGGAGACTAATTCATAAACTAACTCTATTCAGACTTTAAAATTAACGTGGCAAGATTTGAGAATTATTCAGATATTCTCCAATCAGAGTTTGAGGGCAAAATTTCAGTTCCCGGATGTGCGAAGCTCGGTTCTGGTTGGAGGAATCCTCTTGGGTGCCGTGAATGACATTCACAGCAGCTGAAGCTCTTGAAGTTCCTGGTGATTTGATCCGAGTCCAACCTCGCTAGCAGCAAAACGCTCGACTCCAAACTGCTTCTGATGCAAAATAATGACAATGGTGAGAACATACTTTAAGACACTTGGTATTAAAGTACAAAAAGTGGTTTTAAAAAGTATTAAATCGAGGGCTGATAACGTATTCTCTACCTCACTGCTGCCATAAATGCACAAACCAATTAAATTGAGGGATTGCTGGCGCCTTCTTGGGCTCTAAAGCCTTTTTGATTAACATTTTCTAGCAGCTAACAAATTATAAAATATTGAAATCAATGCCACTTTGCTCTTCTTAGTTATATAGGAATGACGGTGATACGCTGTTTTGTCCACACCAACGTAAATCACTGAAATTCTAGAAGGTCTTTTTTTTTTTTGCTTAAACATTGCAAATGAGGTTTTATGTTAAAATGATTTTGCTTTAATTTAAATCACAATAATTTCTGCTGGTGTAAAGTCATTACAGTTACAATAATGCAATAAGATACATTATATTAATACACAGACTTGACTGAAAATATGGAATAAACACCTGATAAATTTAATAGACGTTTTCAAATGTTTATCGAATTAAATATCATTTCTATTCAGGGCCGGCCTAAAGCATAAGCAAACTAAGCAACCGCTTAGGGCCACTAAGGGCCCCCTCAGTGGAGCTGATATTTTTTTGTTATAATTTCTGTCATTATAATATCAAAAACACACAATTTCACTATGAACTGATTTGTTTTTACAATAATATATATATTTGATAATGTATGTAGAAATCATTTTATGGGTAAAAAGAAAAAAAAAATTACTCTTGGTGTTAACATACAGACACTCACATGTTGTTAAATGTAGCTTTTAAAACAACTTTCATTGGATAAAAGTGAGCATCTGAGCAGTCAGAAATATTTCCAGGTATTTGTGTTTCCTCTAAGTGGAGGTTTAGGAGTCATCTCCCAAAGGGCAATTTGCTTTGCAGACAGCAAGATAAATATGTAAAACAAAATAAATAAAAATAAATTACAATGTTAGCACACACCAACATCCATGCAACACACAGTACAATAGGGATGTTGTGGTGCACTATTGCCGTTACTCATTAAATGTGTCTGAAGTGTGAGAACGCTGTGACCTCAGTACAACAGAAGGAGGAGCGGAGTCGGCGCTGCGGTGAGTTTAAATATTAATTTATTAACATTTTTGGCATTATTGCTTTAAACATAAAAAATAGAGGTGAAAGGAGAAAAAGTACAAATTAAGGACGTTTTTGAACTGAAGATAAAAATGCTGCAGATATTCCACTGAAGACCGTTCATCGGTCTCACCATCAAAAGTAAACAATAAAAACAAACTGAAAAACACCCTCTACAGTACAGGATGACGTGATTTTACACCAAGCATTTTCAGCACATAAATAGCAGCAACTCAGCGTCAAAACGAAAAGAACAACTCGCTCAGCCTCGATCAAATATTCCAGCAAAAGTTGAAATCCAGCAGCCTGGACTCGGCTGCATCTTTCATTCAAACCTTTTACTGTCCACATCGATCAAGTTTTAACACAAATCCTCTTTCTGTGGCAGATTATTTCATACAGGTTCAACATTTCATGCAGGACAATCTGCTCATTAGGCCTCATGTTAAGACTTGTATAGGTTTTTCTTTTAAAGGTACAGCTTAACAGGGAACTGTATCTGACAGAACAGTACTGGTGATAGAAAAAAGACAGGTGAGCCCTTTAAATGTAGTCATTACCGACTAAAAGACACTTGAAGAACATATTCCTTCAAAAATCTACAGGTAGCTGTCAGAACGTTTTCTCAACAGATCTTTAACTTTCTGCAGGCATACAGAAGGATGAATCTTTGTCTTTGCTAAGAAGTAAAAAAAAAAAAGGTGACAAGAAAATGTAGAACAATTTTGGCAAAAAACAAAAACAAACAAATATGACACAAAAAAAAAATCACAAAAAAGGAGAAAAAGATTCATAAGAAACTTAAGAACACATTTTTGATTATCAAATATACCTGAGAACAAGTATGGCTTCAATTTCAAAATACAAATTTAAAATTTACATCTAAATTTTGATTAAGTGGTAGGGAGAAAAAGACAAACTTTTCAAATCTCCACATGGAAAAGTTAAATAACCAAATTCCTCGTCATAGCTTTCCACATGAAATTAAACATCAACAAATAGAGTACAATTTTCTTTTTTCAATCTTCCAATTATCTGTCTCAGTATTTTTACTTAGTTTACAGTCATGGAAAAGATTGTTTTTCCAGCATATAGGAAGAAAGACAACAATTTGAAACTCTGTAAAAAGTAATTTAAAAGAAAAATCTGGAAATTAGGACAACTCCACATCCATTCTCACTTGAAATGGCCAAAGTTCACACATGCTTATGACATCAGCCATGTATGATTAGAACAATGTTACTTTACGTAGATTTGTCCTGTTTAGACCTCGGTTTGTTTAAAGTGCTCCTAGCTGCTGAAGTGAGTGAAGGCCATTCAGAAAGAAGACAGTAGCAGCTTATGAGTCTGTGAGGGATTAAAGAAGATTAATATCAGCCATCCCAACAAATGGAAAATCATCTACAAGTGAAGGACATTCAAAACAGTCAAAGCTCTCAGGCCTGGCTGTCCGACAAAGTTCACCCTGAAAGCCGACAGCAAGATGCTGAACGAAGTCCCCAAAATCCACCAAAGGCCCTACAGAGCGGCTCTCGCTCCCGTTGGCGTCCAATAAAAACATGAAGGTTTTACTGGAACGAGCTGGAGAGAATAATGACCTTTGCTTTAAATCAAATATCCATGAAATATCTGACAGCTCAAAGTGAAGACTGGGGCAAACGTTCCTCAGATTGTCAGCAACAAGAAACGGCTAACTGAATCTCCACCTAAGTTGGTCAGTCTGGGTGCAGGTTTTTTTTTTTCTCAGTTAAAAATCACATTACTGCTGATAGTTCTTGTTGAATGAGTAGAACAAACGTAATTTAATGTGTGTACATGTACATTAATCCCCGTCTTTCACAAAAAAACAAAAAAGCATATCTGAATTAGATATTTCCCCCCTCAAATTTACACCAAAACAAAAATCACTTTTTAACTGCGAGAGTAAAGGGTAAAATATGAATCGTGATGATAAAGATTCACCTGAATCACAAACGTTTCTAGATAGAAAAAAACACATTTAAAGTAAAACCAAAAAACAGAAAGTAAACACAGCTTTTTGTGATGACTGTCCACAGAGAGAAACCCTCAAAAACACATTTCAAAATAAATCTCCAACAAGTCAAAACTGAAGAAACACAAAAACTTACCAATTATTTTTGCTCTAGTTTCCAGACCAATTACCTTAGTACAATTGAAATAAGACTAAGCTAACTTTTCAGCAAGATATAGGAGCTTATTACTCAAAAAGTCCTAGTTCCACTGGCAGATCATTTCACTTATAACAGCACATTGATCCACTGTTATACACTGCCTGGCCAAAATAAAAGTCGCCACCTGGATTTAACTAAGCAAATAGGTACAAGCCTCCTATTGGATAATTACTGCATAGGCGATTATCTTTCAGCTGGCAACAAGTTATTTAACCCCAGCTGATGCAATGAGTAACTCC
>CAEFZX010026633.1:0-11652 GCA_903066825.1 Alfaro cultratus | reverse complement strand
GGAAAATACACACACACACACACACACACATACAGACCCACACTACAACTATATATATATATATATATATATATATATATATATATATATATATATATATATATATATATATGAATTCCAGCAGAGAAAGAAACAAGCATGCTAACAGGCGGTACTTTGGGGTCTCTCAAAGGTCTGGCAGGAAAGTGCAACCAGTCAGAGTACAAACTGAGCATCTACCCCAGAGAGCTCACACACATTCCCTCTGGTTTAGGTAGTTATTTCACCATCACTGCTTTAATTGCTGTGGCCATTCAGAAGTGCTGCCGAGCTAAACTGCTTCTTTGTTTTGTCATTAAAAAACTGCAGAAGTGACCAAACCTGGCCCAGTACAGCTCCTAGTTGATTTCATTTGTCTTCAGTAGTGCTGAATCCCAGATAGAACCTATTTATTTTTGCGTGCTCTTGACCTGTCATTCTTTAGGATCTTTTTTGGGGGGGTTGTTAGAGCTATTCATCTTGTATGGTGGAGTAGCTATGGAACATGCGCCTGCAGCGATGTGACAAACAAGAATTTGATGCACGAGTTTTAAAATTATTATAGATTTTCTATAATCCACAGGTACATACAGACTCAGATATAAATGTGTAGATTCACAAATATCTAAAAAAAATAAATAAAGTGTTACAAAAGGAATTCTAATGTCTGTCATCTTCATGAGGCCAGTACCTGTTATCAACTCATAGTATTTTCTCTTTACCAGCATTAAAAGGCTGTGGCTACCAATATTGTATTGACCAATAGTCTTAGTAAGTAAGTGAAGTCCAATAAATAAGAGTTCTTATTTTGAGTTACTTTTAAATAATTCTCTACATCCAACAGCTGTAAGCAGGAAGAGTTTTAAGAATGTGTCTCCACTTCTCCATGTTTTAAATTAGAACCCAAGCTGCCACACAGACTCAGGCTGTATGAGGATCAGCCAGCTTTGGCAAAATTGCTTGTTATGAAACAATCAAAAGAAAATCTGGCATCTTGGTTTTTGGTTGTTCGTCACAACCGCCAATTCAACCAAAGACGACCTACTGTATGACAAACATGAAGCAGGGTTTGGTATCTTTGGGGATATGGTGGTTCCCCTTCTGACAATCTTAAGAATGCTCCAAATATTATGACGGCTCTTAACATAAAGATATGAGATATTCCTGCCACATGTGGTGCGTGAAGAGATCTGGTCCACTAGGAAAGACGTCTGGAGCTCTTTGGAGTGGGATATTCCACATGGTTGATTGTCTTGGCATTATATTGTAGGATGTGTGGTGTTGTCTTCCCCCGAGGACAAATGACAACATGGCCTGTTGAATATGATGCATAGCCAATCAGAAAGCTAGTTTACAGAAATACTGAGGGAAACTTTAAACAAAGAAGACAAAATAACTGTGATGGTGCACCAGAAAGTCAGACGGACGTCTCAGACATTATCTTAGTATATATTTGTTTCTCTGTCAAACATGGGCCACAAACTGTCTCCATTGCTTCTTCCTAGTCTGCCAGGAGTTTACTCTGAACTCCCATTGGTTCTCCAGAGGTTTTACAAAATTTCCCATCCAACATCTGAATGTTGAGTAAAATGGGTTCGTGTGTTGTGTTGCTCCTGCACACAGGATGGGTCGACATCACATACTACACCACCAAACCTGTCATACCTAAGGTTTTTATAATTGGTATCTCAGGTTTTGAAGACCAGCCAACTGGAACCAGAGCCAGTCAAAGGTTTAGCCATCAGGGGCCTTGATTGAAAGCTGGATTTTAAGCCAGACCACATATCATCTAAAACACTTATATTTCCTTATCGAGAAAGAGAATACTGCTCAAGTGAAATTTCACAGTTTCAGCAATGTTTCAATCAAAGGTATTAATCAATCAATTAAGTTTATTTGTATAGCAAATTTCAGCAACAAGCCCCTTTAAAGTGCTTTACAATATAAAAACACAAAAAATACAAAGTCTTAATAAACACACTGTCAGCAGTTGAAGCCTTACATTTGTCAAATGCCATCACATCAATATGTTGATTAATGTTTTATTTATACCGTTTATTAAGCAGTTCTAAACAGCTGTTCTGGGGATGCAGAGCAGACCAGAACCACAAGACCTGAGAGGTCTGGAAGGTTGATACAACAACAGCAGATATTTAATGAAAAAAAAAGTTTACTTTAAAAATGCAAGGAATAATTTTCATTGACTGTTGTGTTAACAAATCATGGCTTTTACACCCAGGCAATCAAACTAGTCCCTCCTCTTCCAGATTCCTCCAACTCTGTCCTGTAAAAACCATTAGTAGTGGTTGATGTTCCAAACAGGAAGAGGGCCTCCAAATTAAGTTCTGCGCTGGGCCCATACAACGCTGGGCCAGCTCGGACTGGAACCATTTTAATTGGCTAAGAAGCAGAAGGGGTTCCTGTGGTTAATGAGCGTTTCTATTCTGCCACCTCAACCTTTTTAATTTCTGGTCTGGGCGGCGGAATGATAAATATGTTCTTGAAGTCTGAACTCGGTAAACCTGCTTTCTGTGCAACTCACTCCTTTTTCTTAGTCACACAAACCAACACACACACACACACCCTCACTAGAAGCACTCTGATGGAGGTGATTTGCTGTTGCCTTCAGGCTCTCAGGAAGTAACTCCTGCTCCACTTTTGTTTTCTGCTTTGCACTGCAGTGATGTACCTGCTGCTGTTGGTTTTGATCTGTTTGCATTCAGCCTAATCTCTCTTTGTGTTTATTTATGATATGGATGTTTACTAAATCAGCAGTGCTGCTTTCATCTTCTATCTAATAATGTCCCTGTCTTGTGCCTCCCCTCATTACCCAGAGACAGAACCCTGTGCTGCCTTTCCCGTGTTTCAGGATGTTCTGGATGACCTAGATCTCCACAGATACTGAAAAAATAACAGCAAAGAAACTGAAATTTTGCAGATTAATCTCCACACACTTTTCAAGATAATAAAAAGAATAAGAAAGATGGAGCCCAACATTCAGAAGCCTCTCGACTCTGGATTTGTTGCTCATTTTTAGATTTGAAAATGAGCAATGTTGGTGATTAGACTGAGAAGATTAATTGGTATTGGAAAGACCTTAAGAAAGTAAAGGAAAGCTCACAATAAGACTTGGAGACATGGGAGGATGGTGGATTAAACTGATATAAATGTACACAAAGAAAAAGTGGATCGTTCATGGAAAATCAATGAGAAGTAGAACTTAATTTGAAGTTAAGTTTATTTTTGGGCTGTTTTTATTATGTGCGTCCTCCTGAAGCTAACCTGCTAACTCCATTTAAACCATGTGGAGCTTAGTGTAGAAATATGTGTAGACACATATTAACTGACACTAAGGGTGAATTCACACCAGGCCTGTTCAGTCCGCTTTAATTGAACTCTAGTTTGTTTACCCATTAAGTCTGGTCCGATTAGGGAGGTGTGAATGCGTAATCCAACTCTGACAAGGACCAAAGATTTGATTGCTGGTGCATCTACAAACTTCGGTCTCGGTTCGGTTGAAGTGAACTCTAGTGCAGTTCGAGTGCGAATGCCAAGCGGACAGGAGTCCGTTCCAAAAACAAGAAGAGGGCAGCAACGCAGGGCATTCTGGGTAAATACAACAAACGTGCAAGTCTAGCACTAGCAGTAGTCTTTTACCAAAGACAAAAGAGAAATCCTACAACCATTAAAACCTGATGCTACTTTATTTTTGTTTAAATGTTGTAAATCAGGCTTCCTCCTGCATCGGTCATAATCCACTGTAAGGTCAAACAGTCTGTATGTGACTGACCACAGGCCGCAATTTGTTTCTCAGACGGAACTTTTTCCAGAAACTTTTGGCCATGTCCACATGCATTTTGATGAATTCCAGTCTGTGTTTATCTGCCAACAGTGAAACCTTCCTGGGTCTTCTTCCATCAGGATTCAAAATGTGACGGATGGTGCAAACAGAAAAGTTATGACCTCTGAGTTCAGCCTGAGTGGTTTCCTTGACTAATTTGCTGCCATCCACAGTGTACATCTGATTGACCTGGGGTTGCAATTCCTATTTCATTCAGGTGATGGGAGGCTGGCTGCAGTCTAATGAACCCACTGCCTTTTTATTAACCCTCTGATGCGTAAGTGGGTCCTTTCTGACCCGGTTAAGTCATCTTTTTGCAATATCTTTGTAATGAAAAGTTTTCATCTCTTCATATTCCAGGTATTCCTCAACAAAAATGTTATTGATATCATGCAATTCAAATTTTAAATTTACCTGTCATGCATTTTAAGAAATAGCATGTTTTATATTATTACCCCCATTCTTCCATAAGTGGGTCCAAATTGACCCGCATTCATTTCCTATGGAATTTAATGGGAATCTTTGTTTCTTACCAACTGTGACTGTCAGGAACACATTTTTTGTGAACCAAACACACTCAGTCCTAAGTCTCAGCCCTGAATAATAATATTTTACAAAGCAAGAACTTTTACATATAATTATTATCTTTATTTTTACCTCACTAATGTGTGTGTGTGACTTCATTGAAACTAGCTAACACTAGTTATCTAATCAAGCCAGCTAACATTACTGCCTATACTTTATTGTGCTTGTGTATTATTTGTGTGTGTGTTTGACTCCCTGGATGAGAAAACCAAAAGAGAAAATGTGTTGAATGACATGCAAAACCTGTTGATCAATGTGTTCAAGGTTACTTCTTTTATCATCTCAATAAATAAAATAAAAATTCATAGCTATATAAATAAATGCATAAATAAATGAGCTGGTAAAGAGTAGAGTGCCTTCTCCAGGTTGGGGAGGATGTCCTGTCCCAAGTGGAGCGGGAGATCAACAGGCGGATTGGCGCAGCGTCTGCAGCGAAGCGGACGCTGTGGCGGCCTGTCGAGGTGAAGAGAGAGCTGAGTCAAAAAGTGAAGATCTTAATTTACCGGTCGAAGATCCTATCCTCATCTATGGTCATGAGGTTTAGGTCATGTCCGAAAGAACGAGGTCACCGATACAAGCGGCTGAAATTAGTTTTAGTTTTTTAGGCTGTCTGGGCTCTGCCTTAGAGAGAGAAGCTCAGTCATCTGGGAGGGACTCTCCCCCCCCCCACACACACACATAATGGACGCTGACATTGATCCAACATTGCTGTTGTAAAATTGCCGTTGTCAATTTGTTTCAAAAATGTTCTACAAATAGTCACAAATGTTCTACAATTTCTTCTAAAAATGCTTAAAAAAGTGAAAATGAAAATATTTCAAACATGAAATAATTCTTGTGTGGAATAAAACACAACAGAAAGTATCATATTAAACATTATATTGAATCAAAATGACAAAAGTAGCATAAAAACATTGATTTAAACATGAGTCCAAAAAGACCCACTCATGGAAGACTGTATAGTCAATACGTCCTGCATCAGAGGGTTAACATTGTGGTCACAGGAACATGAACAGCAGATAGTTTTAAAGTGCTTTTTCTTCAACGTACAGCCATATTTAACAAATTTTTTATTTCTCCTAAATTTCTTGAGCAGGATTCCTTGGAAATATTTCAGATTATCTTATGGTCATATTAAATAGTAGGATTTGCTTGACTCTTGCTTTTTTATTTATTTTCCATTCTTCATACAATGGCAGAGTGAAGAGCAGACCTGATACAAAAGAAATAAAATGCCAAAAGGCTGCAAGCAAAACACAGAAATCATGAAGGCCTGTTTTCTTGCGATAATGTAGTAAACAAGGTGATAAAACTGTTAGTGCACCCAGAAGAAAATAAGAGAAACTTGTAGTGCTGATTGAATGAAAGAAAGAAGAGCTTCGGGCTGACCAGCTTGGAGGAGTGCTTCAGTTTGTTTATAGGCAATGAAATGAAGCCTATAAAAATAAAAGCAGCCCACCTACAGTAAAACACTGTGGACTTTCTGATATCTCATGCAGTTTCTCAACTTCTGGTACAGGAGACCGTAAATCAGGGGTCCTCAATACAAATCTTAAAGGGTCATAAAGCACTTATTTAATGAGTTAAAGGCCATTTTAATATAGTCTTTCATCCCATCCACCATCATACAGTTATGTTTAAAACAAATGATCCCTTTCATTAAAGAGGCAGTATTATGTAAATTCGACTTTGTTCACCTTTTCATCGTGTAATAGTGTTATGTCCCTCATCAAAAACACACCTGGGGTGTTGCTTTGACTCTTTCATCCATGTTTGAGAAATCTTTTAAACCCCTTGGCAACCATTCTGCTGTGCTAAACACCTGGGTGGACCTAGCTCCGCCTTTAAGAAGCAGCTCCGCCTCAGAGCTACAAATAGCAAACACCTGGTGGAGCTGCACATCTATATATCTATGATTTCAGTATGTTAGTTTATAAACTCACAACATAGTTCCCGTTAGTTATAGCTCTTCCTCATTAATTACCATTTTTATTTAGTTCAATTAACAAAAACGTATCAGTTTCAGCTACTTCATCCATACCAAAATAAATGAAATTGGAGCCGATTTATCGGCCGACTAATGTATCAGTGCACCTGTATATTTTATTGTCTCTTTGGTGTTGTTTTTGTTTTCATTTTTAAATCTCCGCTGCTCTTCTAACCCTTTTCCCTTTGACTTGATATTAATTTTCACGTAGTGTCCTTGAGGCGCCGTGTCACTGAATAAACTTTGTCACCACTACTATCATTATCATCCAGTAAAAGCAGGTGTTTAATTCTTTATTCTATCTTCAGATCTACTCTGCTTTTAAATCTTTTGATAAGGAAATATGATTTATTGCAGAGTCACCTTAGCAAGGATGTGACATTTTCCCAGTGTGTGACGGCGGAGGGGAGGGGGATTGTTTTATAAAGTTCACGAGAGTGCAAACCGCTTGTCTTCATTTCAAACAGAACAGCTCCTGCAGAGTGGCCTTTGGAGGAAGGCAGATGCTACATAATCTGGACACACACACACACACACACACACACACACACACACACACACACACACGCAAGCAGCACACAGAGCCAAAATGGTTTAAATACCAATGCCAGAGACACAAAGAATGGTGCTGGATAAATGATGATGTTGAAGCCAACTGCAGACGCACACACAATACGGTACAGTTCATAAATCAGATCCATGGACGGGAATGGTGCACACACACACACTCCCTCTCTCACAGTCGGGCACACGTAGCATTTATAAACGATTATTGTTCTTTTGAGAGCCTAGTTTCCAGAGTTATAGCTCCACCTGGACTCCCGGTCCTACAATCTCTGCCTCACGCACAGTTTGACCTGAGCGCACATGCAGGCAAACGTGCAACAACCGGGCGCATTAGCGGGCCACAAACACACAAGTCCCTGTCCGGGGTTGTGTATCGGACCGTCTGGATGACTGTGCGGTCGGCGAGCGAAGGCAGCCTCTGGGTTTGTGTCCTCTGCCGCAGGAAGCCTCCCCCACATTCTGCCAGCAGCCGCTCCACAACTGGGAAGCCAATATTAACAACCTTGGGGCTCCTGTGGATGAAAGGCATTCTGAAGAACTGAAGGGGCGTAAGAAGTCGCTGCCGGTTTTAACGAGGCATTTACGCCGCCTGAAGTCAGGCAGGGAAATGTAATGTCTGTGTGCGGCAGTAAAAACCAAAGATGAGACGCTTTCCCGAAAAACCAGTACGGTTTTTAACTGGACATTTCGAATATTGTATTAATTTATTTTTATTGCCCTTTATCTCAATGCAGCCACAGCATCTGATGCATTTTGCTGTTATTTAGGGTCAGAGAAAAATGTGAAGTAGGATGTAAAATGTTGCAGATCAGTCAGATCAGAGAGAGAGCTTCGGTATTCAGTCATTTTTAAATGGGTTGTTCTCTTCTTTACCTGATTAAATCCTGAGTTGCTATTAAAGCACATAGTGGCACTTTATAGCACAATCAAAAAACTATAACCTGTTACATTAGTAACGTGTTACTAAGAAATAAACACATATACATATTGAATTGTGGTCTGTCTAGAGTTGAAATCTGGAATGGAGAATAAAGGTGAACGAAGTCGACGGTGTGTTTTGGTGATGGTTCAAAATACTGAACAATTAAAGTCTAAGCAAGAGGAACAGATTTTATTGCAGGCAAGGATGTTGCTTGCCTTTCTATATAGAGGATGGTTGCTTACAACGCACATATGTAAACATATTATATACATATTACATACATATTACATACATCACAGCTAGATGTTAGTGATGGGGTAAAATCAGATCAAACTTCAACAGACTCAGTGTTTTACAAAAAAGACAGAAACACATATGAAGGAAATGACTCTACATCAAGAAATGCATTAAAATAAAAACAGCCTTTTATGAAACAGTCATACATTTCAGAGAAACAAAACAGCAAAAACCAACCCCAATTTTGAAGAAATGGATATATGAAGAAAATGAGCTGATAAAATAACCTTCTTTATGGGAAAGCTGCTGATTAATGTTTTCCGTCCTGATTTATAGGAGCCGACGGTTTCTGCACTTCTCTCAAGTTTTCAGGGTGTTGGTTCCGGAGCCGAGGAGCACAGAGCACTGAACCTGGAGTACTTTCTATGTTTGACTTCCTACAGCCAGTAACTTCTGACGTTCCTCAGTTTGTGGCTTCATCCAGGAGAGAAACCAAGCTTCCCGCTGGAAGGTGTCACAACTTATTGCTGAATCATGACCTCTTACCTTAACCGAGCTAAACGAGGCCTGTAGAGCTTTAAGTGTTTTCCTCTGGGTTTTTTGTGCTCTCCTCAGTGAGACATCAGTCGACTCTCAGAGTAATTGTGGAAGGCTGGCCACTCTGGGAAGCTTCAGCACCGTTCCAGATTCTCCGTGTGTGAATAATTTCTCAATGTGGTTCGTTAGAGTCTCAAAGCATTAGAACAAGTTTTGAAATTTTTCCATTCTGATAAAAATCCGGGATTTTTTATGGGTTTTTTTTCCAATGGCTGAACATTGTATTTCTTTTTGAGATTATTTACAAGTCCTTCTTGTCTTGCGTTAAATTTTGTTTTTTGTTTCATTTTATAAAAAATTTTATGACAAAAAGTTGAAAAAACATTTTTAAAAATCTGTAAGGAGCACTCACATTTAAAGCAAATGTGAGCACGAAACATTGTGCTCACATTTGCAGCAGCAATTTAAAGCGCTCACATTGGTTCCATATTGATAGCTTAGACTGTTACTTTACTTGCTGGAATAACGTGCTACTCTAAAGTTGTCAGTGGTTTGTAGTACTGAAAATATAGCCATATTAAAATGTCCAAATATTTCTGCCAGAAGATTTTGCTACTCCTCTGTAATGCAGCATTTTTACTTATTTACTAGCCTTTTAAAATCTAGCAATAAAAGTCTTAATTTCAGTGATATAATGTTAACTGTGAACTTCTAGTTCCTGCCTCTGCAGCAGTAAATTAAACGTTTGTTTAGTCTGAGTCATTTTTACCGTATTACCAACAGCTGCCATAGATTACAGTGTCGAAGTTCTTCACTGCTGTGTAATTTGTTTTCCACACCTGCCATGCAGTAGAAGTGAGACTGCAACTTCCCTGCTGAGTCACCCTTAGCTGCCCAAGTGCCATTTTATCCTCCAGTCGCTCCATCCATCTTGTCCGGCTCCCCGGCGCGCAGCAAAGCCTCCAATTTAACCCCCGCTATTTGTTTTTCCTTTCTCATAAATTTCATTCCCTTCTTCCTCGCCCCTCGTTTGTCTCCTGCATGGCTCCTTCTCCTCACGCATTCCGTCTTCTCCCTTCTTCCTCTCTCGCTCAAAGGCTGGAGGATCCACGGGGGAGTTAGCCCTTCTTCTTCTTCCCTCTGTCATTATCCTCAGTGGAAAGGATGCGGAGGCTTTTGCTGCAAAGATGGGACTTTTTGCAATGCTTTCAGAATCTGGGCTGCTCAAAGTTAGCTCAGAATGTTTCAACCTTCAGAGGGATCTCGGTTTGAAATGGATGTTTTAGTAGTTTCAAAGAAATGAGGTTTTTATATGCTTCCTATCTGCTGTCTGACCCGGATATTTAACGCCTCGTGACCAGGAGTCAAGTTAGAGACCTTTAGAAACAGCAGCTTCATCTATTATAGAAAAGGTGTAATGTTCTGAGTGCTGGATTTGATAGACTTTTACAAAACCATTTATTTATGCCTCGAATTTCTCCATTTTTTTTAAGTGTAAATAGGCTAAACATGAAAAAGATTGCATGCAGCTGTAGTAGCTTTCACTAAACTTCAAGACACTCTGAGGAGACAGTCATACAAGATCAAAACCTTTATGCATAATGAACGTGGAATTGATGGCGGCTCTGATCCAAGCGGGTTTTCTTCAGGTTGGGAATGGTGACCAGGGATGGAGGCCTCCAGCTGTTTTTCCTGGTCTTGGCCTTGGAGTGTTCCATCTCTTTCTGGATCGTGGTCTCAGGAGTCATGTGAAAAGCCTTTTATTACTTTCTTAATGTTTTTCATCACATTGGTGGCAACTATTGTTGGAGTTTGCTCCTCAGTTGATGTGTTGCCGGTTTGCTGTGTTTTTGCACAAGACATTTCACCTGCCTTGCCTGCTGGTTGTGGTCAGAGTTCCTGATAGCATGGATGTGTGTTAATGACTGAATGTAATGTGAAGCGCTTTGGAGTCCTGTGGGCTTGGTAAAGTGCTGTACAAGTATAGGCCATTAAACATCTAGCCATATTTTAAATTGACTATACAATATCATGCAGACTAAGCTGATGAATTCAGATTAGATTGTATTATAACTGTTAATTTTTGCATTTTGTGTTGAACAAAAAACAACAATGTCCTGAAATTTTTGTCAAACTAAATATTCTGCCTCAGTCTTAAATGGTTCGGTTTTAGTTCTCATCTTGGCCTTTCAAAACTTTCAGAGCTGTTTTAGCATTGTAGTCTGCAGGAGGTGAATGAAGCCGTTCAGTTCGTGTTGGCCAGGTTTCCAAATATTACGCAATTAAATTCACAGCAACAAGAATGTTTCAGACACTACATTGGGACGGGTGTTTAAGGCGCACGCCTTAGCTTCAGAACGTAGCTTCCTTAGCGGTCAAGCTGGTGTGTTACATCATGGCCAAACGTTAGCGATTGGGTAAAATCTGATCAAATAGTTTCAAACTTCCACACCTTCAGCAAGCAAACGTTTCTAAATAGCCGAGGTTCCAGAGCCTGTGAACGAAGCAAAGTGTAGATCACAGGACTTGTTCTTACCAGACTAGGATTGTTTGTGAACAGGATCTCAGAATGTAGCCGTCTGGCTGTGGCACATCAGGATCTAATGTTCAATTGTTGCAAATCTTTCTGTTAGCTTGACTAAGTTATTAAGAAGTGATATCACAGTACTTACTCACTTTTGAATTGAGCTGTTCTGTAAAGATGTGGGAGCTGGAGTGTTACAGCATCTCAAGTCAGTTCAGTTTGTCCTCCATGCTGCCACAGACCCGTCTTATCCCTCGTCTGTCTTTAAAAACTTTGACTATTCTCTTCATCCTTGAAGGGAAAAAGACGTTCCACTATATATATATATATATATATATATATATATATATATATATATATAAATATATATATATATATATTTTTTTTTTTTTTTTTATTTTACTATCAAGGTCCAACAAAAAAAACCACAAACA
>CAEFZX010026632.1:0-12086 GCA_903066825.1 Alfaro cultratus | reverse complement strand
CCTGTTTAGGATTTTATTTGAAACCGTCTCGATTATAAATTTATTGATGGAACTTGACTAAATGTCGTGTTTTTATTGTTGTTTTTACTGTTGATTCTATGTTGCATTATGTTTCTGTTTTTGATATGATGTAAAGCACTTTGAAATGCCTTGCTGCTGAAATGTGCTATACAAATAAAATTTGATTGATTGATCTCTCTTTCGCTGTCGACATTAAAAAGCTATCTGTCCTTTCGTGTTTCCTCAGTGTCCACGACGGGTGTGAGCAGGGCTCGCCCCCAAGGCTATGGTGCTCCGATGGACGGCTGTCTCGATCCTGCAGCTCTGATAACCAACACATGTCGTCTTTGACTGGCGGCTGCATAGGAGCCGGAAGGTCCGACTGGCCCAAGAAGGAAGCGGAGGAGAATAAGGAGAACGTACGGCTGGACCAGTGCTTCTCCAAGACCTCAGGCCTCCCCTTCGACCTAGACTCCTGGAACGAGTCTGTCATCTCTGGTGGGTCTTAGACGGTTTCTTGTTATTCAGGACGTTATTTGCGTTTTGAGCATCACAATCCCATTGTTGTGGTTTACATCCTACCTTTTCCAGGCTTATTTTCAGATACAGTATTCTTCTATTTTATAATAATGTTGCTCACTCCACACACCACCTGACCACAAAATGAATCCATTGTCAGTAAAAAAAAAACTGTGGAGCATTTACTTCTAAATTGATGATATTAGAGGGGAAAATAGAAGAACTTTAGTGAAGCTTCAGAGCTTTTCCCCCCACATTAAATATACAGAAAGTCTATTTAGATAATACACATCATCATTTTTATCTGTAGTCAAGAGAAAAATAGAAAGCAATTAGGTCATGTTATAATGTTTGCTTCAATTTGATCTTTTCTTTAAGCTCTAATTTTATATTGTGGTATTTTATCTAGAGGTATTGCTCTTGTCTGGATGCCATGGTGTCCTGCATTGGTTTCTAGTTAAGCCTATGTCTTAGCATGTCGGTGCAATGGACATGTATGGTGTTGCAGGTACACTTCCTCGCAGGCTAAGGAAGGAGCTGCTGGCCGTCAAGCTACGAAACAGGCCGAGCAAGCAGGAGCTGGAGGACAAGAATATCTTTCCGGCACGGAGCGATCAGGAGCGACAGGAAATCCGTCAGCAGATAGAGATGAAACTTGCCAAGTAAGAAGTAGAAGCTTTGCGATGCTCCTAACTATAGAGCTGTGAAACACGTGTTCTCCCTCCTGCGGATTAGTTCTGGTTTGGATTTTTTTTGTCACACAATTCGTATCATCAAACAAATTTTAGCTTCACAAAAGAAGCCAGAACAACATCCAAAGTAACAAAAAACAATCCATGCAAGTGCGCAATCGTCAAAAAGAATACACAGGCCAAACACATATTGGTGATCGTCCAAACATTTGGAAATTATTCTGGGGACTAATATGACAATAGTGAGCATGTTAGAAGGTTTGGTTCTGTTACATCTGGTGTAAAACCAACATCTGTGTGACTGTCTGAGGCTTTGCTGTAACGTTGTTGCCATGAATTCTGCTCTCTGCTAAAATACATTCTGCAAAGAGACTTCATATTTCTCTGCAGGGATTTTATATATAAATCGTTATGGCTTCCAAATGTGGCACAATATGTAGTGGATATAGGGAGCAAGTATCTTTGGATAGCTATTTCCCTTAATAAGTGAAATAATTGTTTGAAAACTGCATTATCTCTGCCTGATATTGAAATGTGTTTGATAAAAATTTAATTTGTGACAGAAAAGCCAAAATGGAACAAATGTAGGGAAAACGACAAATGTTGCACAAAACATCTAGAATAAGGACATCTTGAAGTTACCAGAAAATTACTTCTATGTAGTTGATGATGCAAGAAAGTTTTTTTTAATGCTGAAAACTTTGCTTATGCATAATTGCATAAATCATCTACCACTTAAAGTGTAGTTAAAATAAACAATTGGGATCTTCCAACTGTTTTTTTTTTTTTTTTACCAAAGTGTTGTATCGTGCACAACCTGTCCTAAAATGAATGTTTTGATGTATCTGCAGTACAGTTATTTATCTACCAACCCATAACAATTCTAACTAAAGCTGAAAGTATTCACAGCACAGGAAGTGGGGCGTCTGTCATAGGCAATCTTCCAAATAGATGAATATCACACGTTTCTTGTTACTAGAAACTCACATATGTCCTGTCATTTCTTGAAACTTTCACATTACGATCAATCTATCTGCTGATTATTTTGGGCGCAACAAGTGAGGCAAACTCGTTCCAGGAAATGTTTCCTCCGTGAAGCTTCATTGATGTGTACGTACATTTTGTACCTCTTTGTAAAGACATTAGTGGAGTTATTTCCCCCGCCCTGCCAGTACAGCTGAGCCGCATAATGTTCACAGACTGACAGCAGTTATCTCATGATTGGATATATCACCAGACTCAGGCTCTTTAACACTGGCATATCAAACTGAGACACACAAGAGCGTTACATAACCCGCTGTGAAATCATTCACAGCCAAGCACAAAGTGCCACCCACACTTCAGAGGACAATGTCCAACGGGTGTCTAATAGGCAACTAATAATATTGCCTGTTACTCTTTTCTTAGAAGCACTGAAAGAAACGCCTTTCTGGTCATTTAAAAAGAAGACATTCAATGATTTGAAGTGTGCAGTGCAGTGTTATAAAAACAAGTTGGATAAATCTGCGAGAAATCAGCACAAAAGGCTATCTGTAGCTAATATAAAGAGCTATTGCTGCAAAGTGTTATAATACTGATACACTTCTTTTGTTTCATAAATGAAAATGCTTCTTTAAGACTTTTACAGAGTGATATTCTTTGAATTAGAAAAAAACAACCTAAACAAGACTGCCAAATAATTTAACTTACCTTGTAATGTAAGTATGTAACTTACGTATGGAGCTTTGGATGATACAGCTTTCTAATTCCACATTGCTGCAAAGAAAAACTGTGGAGGATAACCTTTTCTAATTATAGCTCACATTGGTTAACTGAAGGAGGAAAAAAATTCCCTGAGGCAGTTGTGAAAAACAAAACAACACACTAAGCACCAATACTTTTCTGCACGGCTCCGACCTCTAATTGTCTTCTTTGCCTTTGAGCTTTTGTGTGTTGCTGCAGAACAGATGATGGATGATAACACACCGTCTCCCCGTCGGTGTCAGTGATCGACGACCTTTCTATATTTAGTTCCAGAGCTAGAATCAGCTCTGCAGCCACGCTGCCATGTTGTTTCTAATCTTAGTTCCTGCCACCATTCAATAATGCATTCCACCTTCGTGCCCTGCTGCCTCTTCACAAATGTCGGGGAGTTATATCAGCAGAAATAATACTGGCGTAGGAAGAGGTAGGATGCCCTGCTACAGCACTACAAGAAAGAAGAAAGCTGAAAAAGGCAAATTTTACGTTCTCTGTGCAGTTGGCAGCTGAAGTTAACGACTAAACAACCGCCCACATGCAGTTTTTTTCCACTCAGTTGGTCGGATATTTAACACCTCTCTCGACTGGGGCACTTATTGATTACTTTCGCACCTCACTTAAAAGGGGAAAACATCCAAAAATGAAAACTCTAAAAGATTCGGGTGTTTTCTGTGCATCTTGTAGAAAAAGCTCTAACTTTCACTCTAATAATCTGTGATGCAATCACAGATTATTAGAGTGAAAGGAAATGTGTTGCTGGAATCACGCAATCAGTTTAAACAAAACACACACACACCCACAAGAAATCTCTATCACTCTATAGTAAATTAAGCATTTTGTTTCACGTGACAAAATTACCTGAGGTTTAAAAATAGTCTACTGTACCTCGAGTCAAATTTAATCATCTTAGGAGCTGATTAAATTTAGCAACTCCTTTATCACATTTATCTTTCCTGCCGAGGCAGAAAAAAGAAAACAGCAGCATGTTTCCAAAAATAGCTGCAGATTGTCATTTAAAGCACACGCAGCTTGGAGTACGGTGGTGAACCCCCCGCCCCTCCCTGTGTTACTAGGGAGAAATGAGAACTTCTGCAGGAAAACTCCATTGTCTTCAAGATACTGTTGCTAAGCAACCCAGCGACCGGGTCAATACAGTGGATGCTCATACGCGCTGGGGCTTCACTAGTGATTTTCCGTTGTGTACCGTGGTTTCTCTCTTTGTTTGTCAGAGAAGGGAACAAAAGAATCGTGAGCTCTAAATGTTTCCCACTTGATGAGATCTTAAGATAGCGATGAAATCCAACTGATGTGATCACAGGGGAAGCTGTAGACGAGGGAGGATAGCCATCAGTGCTACTCCTTTTATCAGGTTTTAGGAACTAAAGGAATTCCTGCTTGGGATTTCGAAAGCGTTCTACAAACACTTGTGATTGTTGCCTTCCTGTTCTAATTTTTGTTCACAGAAGGCGTTCCTCCAGGGGAATAAGTCTGTTGAACGACACCTGGTATCGTGTAAATATCTCTACAGGCTTATTAATGACTGAAGACAGAACACTTGACTTTCTGTTTAACACTGAGAAGAAACTGTTCTTGGGAGAAGGGGTGGTTTAATAAAAATACTAATAGTCCATATCTACCAGGGTATGAATAATTTGAGGTTTTCTTTTAAGACCCACTGAAGGCAGTCAAAGTACCACCAGAAATACATCCGCCACAGATTGAGAACCATGGAGATAAAATTAAGTCCTCATCTCCAGTATATACAGACACAGATCAAGAACTGTTACTTTTGCGTATGCATTAGGTCACATGAAAGCTAGTTCATGTGACCTAACTTTGATGTTTTAGAGAACCAAACTATAAAGAGTCCAGTGTTTGCCAGGGTGAGGGGATGAAGAGAGTCCTGGTGTGTAGAGGCATTCAAACTCTCTCTGTAGTTTCCACCTCTGGAGGTCTGCTGGGGTATAACCCACAGGCTGTCTGATGTTGACCTCTTTAAGATGCTCACATATATAATTCATACAAAGCCAACACACAGACACATAGCTGGACCTTTTGATTGCTTTGATGGCAAAGGGACAACTGGAGACTAAACTTTCAGGTCAACAAGCGGTTAAAGCTGCTGTATTATTTTAATTTTTAATTATTTTTTTTTTTACAAAAAAATATTTGTATATGTTTTTAAAAGAAATAACTTTCATTTCAAAATAAACCGACGCTACTGTTAGAGTACTACGCTGGTGCCAGTTTACTCCGTCCTGCTCGAGCGTAAAAGCGGGGGAAGCCTCGGTGGGCGGGGCTTCCAACATATTATGCATGCAGTAACCAGGGAGACTAGCGGAGTCGCGCCCCGTACCAGCCCCATCACGACCCGCTTCAAAAAGCGCTTGTGGCTGATAGTAGAGAGAGGAGTGCTTGCGCCGCCGACACAGAGTGGAGTTTCCCCGCCGCAGAGATGCTGCTCGGTGACGCCGAGACATAAAACAACTTGCTTGCTTGAGGAGATTCTCTGTACGGGGATAAATCGGCGCCGTTCGTCACTCTTCCAAATGTGGGGAGCCCCTCTGCCCAAGCAGCACAGCCGCGGTTTGGATGGGAGATGGAAACATAGGGGATTCCTCTCGAGGACGCGCGTCGTGAAGAAACTGCAGCCTGTTTAATACGAAAGGAGGAGATTTGGTCAACATGGTTCAAAACGTGGTTCTGGTGTTTCTCCGCAGGAGGTTGAGCCAGAGGCCGAATGTGGAGGAGCTGGAGAGTCGAAACATTTTAAAACGTGAGTCTTGTCGTATTTGTTGTGGTATTTATGACTCAATGTGTTGGAAATGAAGGAAATAAGCACACTTTATTTACAAGTGTTAATTTATCTGATTTTCTTTTAGCATTGAGAGCAAAAATGTAAAGCTTTTCCAAATGTTTTCTTTTTTTCCCAGAAAGAAACGATCAAACAGAGCAGGAGGAGAGGAGGGAGATAAAACAGCGACTAAACAGAAAGGTACAACACTTTTGGTTAATTTTTATGTAACTGATAACATGCACAGCTTTTTATTGGTTTGAATTAATTTGACCTTTTTGGGGTGGGTGGGAATTCTCAGCTCAATCAGCGGCCAACAGTTGATGAGCTGCGGGAGAGAAAGATCCTGATCCGCTTCAGTGACTACGTGGAGGTGGCCAAAGCTCAGGACTATGACAGGAGAGCAGACAAGCCCTGGACTCGTCTCTCAGCGGCGGACAAGGTGAGTGTTTGTCAAGATAAGTGACCTTCAGCATGTACAAAAAAATCAATCAATAAAAAAAAAATAAAAATTTAGGTCAGATATTATGAAATTCCCCAAATTCCGTGACTATCACTGAAGACTACCAGCATGTTCATGTCGCTGTTATCAGCTTATCTCACAAAATCCCCCACCCTTTTAAATGATTTATCCTGATTATGTCTTTCTCCTGCTGTTCACTGATGCTCACTGGTCGCTCAGAGGCTCAGGATGCTTTTTAGGGGATTCACCCGATGATGGTCTGTTTTGCCTTTTCCCCTCAGGCTGCAATCCGGAAAGAGCTGAACGAGTTCAAGAGCACAGAGATGGAAGTGCACGCCTCAAGCAAGCACCTAACTAGGTTAGTATTCTGAGCCGCCTGCGTGTTAGTGTGTTTGGTAATGCATGCATGCTCTATTCTGGGCAGCAGCAGTCTATATTTAGCTCTCTGTGCTCCTTACATAGAGCAGGAGACGCTATAGATAGATGGGAGTGCGTATGAACTGGGGAGGGGGAGGTTGTCCCCTGGAGAGCGAAGGGTATCAGAGAGAGCCAATAATGAAATGGTACAATGTCCTTGGCTGTGCTGGTCTACAAATGGAGGATCTGTGGGTTGTACCAGTGACCCAGAGAGTTTAAAAATAGCTCCTGGTTAATGGCTACACAGCCAGATTTGATGACAAAGGTACCCTCTCCCACCCTCTGCACTAACACACAGCATGTCTGCCTTTTACAGGTTCCACCGGCCGTGAAAGACTGAAGAGTTTCTTCTGTGAAGAAATGCTGAGCGTAGAAATTTCCTGAAGCTGCCTGTCGCCAGCTCAGTGGTGACACATCAAAGAGCCTGAAGCCTTTTTTTTTTATTGTCTTCAGCGTGTCTATCTTTCTTCCGACACCCCTCATATTTATCAGTATGAAGAAACGGGTGTGGGAGAAACGACGGAGGGATGTTTGCCGGCGTTGTGTCCCGGAGACCGCTGGGTGTGACGCGGAAGCAGGCAGGCAGAAGAGACTTCAGTGGAAAACCCTCTGACTCTCAGGATGAGAACAGAGGGAGGGGAAAAAAGATTAAAAAAACAATCCTGTCGTTCCTTTTTTGTACTAATTCAAGGACTACTTTGACAAATCGGTGTGAATCCATGTAGTGGGAAGAAGTAGTGCATGTGACCACCTTTTCTTAACTGATGAATAATGTGTCACTTGGACTGTGTACAGACTGTGAAGTCGGGTGAGAATACGTCGTGGAGGAATTTGATATTGACTGTACATACAGTATGTCAATCAGAACGGGACTGACAGTGAAAAGAGAAGTACCTTTGTAAGCACTACTTCAAAACTGTCTTCAAAAATACATGTTTTTTAAGAACAGGCAGTGTATTCATTTCTCAAACTATTTTATTTCCAATTAAGAATGACTTTAACAAGAGGTTTAAAAACAATTAAACACATTTAGGATTTTTTTTTTATTACTCAAACATCTTTCACTAAAGCATAAATACAGTGTTTTAAAAATATCAAAGCCATGCAGAAGCTAATGCCCTGTTTGTACTAACACCAAGGGGACTTTCTTTAGCTCTCACTGGATAGTAAAGAACATTCTTCTAAAATTTAGAAACATCTCCAACGAAACACAATGCATATTAGGAACAAATCCAGCTCTCAAACAACTGGATGCATCCACACAAAACAAAAGAATCTGGAGTAAAAACATGTATGTGAGCACAGTACAAACAACATCACATGTTGACAATCACATTGGTCCATAGTGCAGGGTAACCTTTGGTCACCTCCAAACCTGGATCCATCAGGGGAAAAACAAAGCATGTAGTCCCCTCTTCACACTCTGGATCTCTCCCTCGTGCTATGAGCGGCGCACAAGCGTCGGAAAAGATCATTTAGAACATGATAAATCATCTCAGACGATACTGTTTACAACACTGGACGTCAAAGTGGATATTCAAAGTCCACACATCCTTTCTAACATTTTTGTTATTCATTTGATTTGGACAGAATAAATGTCACACTAAAGGTGGGAAGAAAAAATAAAAATAAAAAATACGGTCTAGAATTATCCATCTTGCTCTTATTTTCCTACGTGACAAAAACCTGGTTTTTTAACGCCGGTGTGTAGAGTTTTTACATTTAACTGAATGTACACGTTCTCAGAGGCAGAGTGAAAAATAAAACATGAAAGCCGGATTTTTAGCCTAAGCAGTGACCTGTGTTGGTGTCAACTCACCATTTCACTGAGAACCCTGTCCTGAATCGACTTCATGTCTTTCTTTATCAGGCACATCTGAAAGCAGCAGCCAGTACAAAAAGATTTTATGGATACGAGACACAATTTGGTCTGTGAGTAAATTTATGACATGAAGAGAAAAGAGTAAAAATTTCTGGTACTAAAATTGATGCTTAAACAGTGATTACAGTCCTTGACAGGAAGAGGCTGAAGTGGTCTACTTTGATTTAAAACTAAAGTTTTGGGATTTGCACAATTATTACCACAGAAGCAACACAATACATCATACAATTTATATGTATGTGATAATCATACCTCTGATTTGAACACCCCGTCTTCGTAATCCCAGTTGTGACCAGTGATACTGTGTAAGGTTTTCTTCAGTGTATCAGTTCTGGAAGGAAAATGCATACCAACAAAAAAAAAGAAGGGAAAAGATTGTTTGTGAAGATTTTTTAAAAAAAATAAAAAATGCAAATACATTTTCGATGGCAAAAATTATGGATCGGTTGACAGAATGACTTCAAATTCAAAATTATGTATAGAAGTTAATACTTTTTAAATTGAGTAACTTATTTATATGGGCATAATAATAAGGCCACCACATGTTTTTTTGCTTATCAGGATTTGGTGACGATTAACACACATGCTAACAACTTCACACAACACACAGCATCAATTTGGATAACTTGTTTAAATCATTAAAAACTGAGTGCAATTCAATAATGATAACATGGTCAAATGCAATCTGTTTCCAGGTGGTGTCGAATTTTATGTGTCTAAGGAAAATACACATTTGAAATAATTATTGATCACAGAGATGCATAAATAATTGGTGACGGCAGGGCAAAAGTAATAAAAATTCATTTTTCCGTCTATTAACTAACTGTGTCAAAACTACAAACTCCCAACCTTTTGGTCAATAGTTTATTTCAAAAAAAATAATCAAAGTAAGAAGTGTCTGTCTTGACACAATCTTTTAATTTCTTAACTTTTTGGTTGTATTTAACTTACAGCACATTTTTTAAAATGTTGAATTCCTCAGAAAAAAGTCATATTTGCTCAAAATCGAATTGGCAGGAGAAAACTGGACGTTAGTATCAATCAGGGAAAAAAGCCAGACCAATGTAATCATGATTATATAACAGAGACAAACACCTTTCTCTCATTTATTACTATGGTATGGCAATTTGTTTCTTAATACTAACTGCATATGACTGCTATCACCTAATATGCTAACAGTGTCTTTAAAGCGTATAATGTAAACATTGGGAGAACAGTGACATTGTAACAGAAAGCACAGTGATGTGCATGAGGACATGTTGCCACACATCATAACAAAACTTCAGAATCAAGTGTTAATTTAACAAAAAGGACATTGCTTGGATAATAGAGTGTACTAGTTACAGCCTGAGAAGGATAAGGCATATAAGCCATGGTGGTAAATCTGGGTGTTGGCAACATCTCTTCAAAAATAGCTTGTGCTGCAGGGAGACATATTTAGTTTCTGACAATAGCCCAGAGGGGGGAAATGATTTTCCAGTCAACCCCTTTAATCCTTGTTCTATCGAATAAACAAGTGTGTTGTTCAACATTTTAGTCCAAACTTGAGGAGAAAAAAAAAACAAAAACAAAAAAACAATCAATGATCAGAGGAGTGTGGCTGAATAACAATGCGACTCTTTCAGCGTCTACAGAGACACACATAAGTCTTTAATTCACCTCTTGGTTTCCTGCTTCTGGTAAGTATGGAAAGTCATCATCTGCTTTTTCCCAAATATCTGCAAGAAAGAAGGGTCCAAATGATGGCTGTCATCTGTTTAAAATGAGCAATGTTAAACAGATGTTCATTTTAAACAGAAACATAACATTACATTTGAAACGTTACGTTTGAAATGTTAGTTTTATGATCAGTTATAGGTGAAAACAAGCTTAAGTGACCCACAGTGAAGTCTTTCTCCATGTTTTGCAGCATGTTGTCATCCAGCTCCATCTTCTTGATCTCCTCCAAAAGGACCTTTTGAATTTGTCCAACTCTCTGAATTCTGTGCAGAGCAGAAAACAATTTAAAAAATACATCTGAGAAGAAAAGCATACAGAGTTTTATCCCACAAAGTAGGAACATTGAGGATTTGGAGCCTATAGTAGCATGTGAATATTCAATAACTGGAAATTTAGAGTACTGATCAAACAAAAGCCAGACAACCATCTATATTTTACTTTATTAAATAGTACTGAAGGTCAAATCATTTTCAAGTCAATTTATGTATTTAACAAAAAGGTTAGAAATACATTTAAAAAACCATAAACTCCCCCAGGACAGACCTTTTTTTGTTAAGCTGGACACCAATAGAGGAAATGTGTTGCTGGACGGTTTTGGAAGATTGTTTGTTGTAGATTTCCATAATCTTGCAACGGTTCTGAAAACATTTATCACACGACATACAGTTGATCAAGACAAGTCAGAGAAGAGTCCATTCTTGAAGGTAGTCACTGCTTTCTAAACTAAACTCAGTTAATGAAAGACTTATAAGAGTATTCCTGTTCATGGTTTCAGAAAGTGTATGGGCATAAAACACAGGATATTTTCTTATTTTGTTGTGTGCGTGTGTATGAATGTGTGCAAGTAAACCTGGAACTTGTTTTTCAGCTCAGAGCTCAGCTGCTGACAGAGGTTATTTGGGTTCAGAGTTCTTTCTGGCAGCTCTGAATTCTCCTCCATGTCTTCAGTCTCCCAGTGACTGCAGCTTATGTGGTTCAGCTCATCCACCACAGACACTTCGGCAACTGTGAGCAGAACGCATCCAGACGTCACTTCTAGTTTGAATCGCTTTTGTTGTTCCAACACAAACTCACTGAACAAGTCTCACTCTCTGCATAATTCTCACTGCAAAATCAGATATTTTCTTTTTAGAAAGTTGCCTAAGTCCCAAATAAAATGTTTGGTAAAATCGTGGTGAAAACATTATTTCATCATGTAGTGTAGAGTTCAAGTGTTTAATAGAATGACATGTCTCGTGGCTTCACCTGATCACAGGCCTTTTTATACGCAATTACTGCCAGCAGTGTTCTGGGATTTTTAAAAAAATATATTTTAGCAAAAGGGCTATTTATTTTTTGGAGGGAGGCAAATGAATGATAAATATGGCTTACAAGACTTGAAAAGTTTTCTTGGCTTCATTCGAGGAGAACGCTGGCCTCTCATCTTGCTTTTCTTCTTCTCTTCTTCTTTCTCATCTTCCTCTGAATTACTGGATGATGAGATGCAGCGCTTGCGAGCGGGTCCTAAAAGACATGTCCATACATCAAGCAGCCATTGTTTGTCTCTTTTTCTACACTAATATATAGCAGTGATTTATTTGTGGTGCACATATGAAATTGTTAGCAACTTAACAAACCAAAAAATAAAAACGTTTTACCTGAGACGAAATGCTGTGTCAGCTCGAGGTTCTTGTCAGTGATCGGTGTTTTCTATCAGTATCAACAGTGATGCATTAGGCACTTATTTTATGGTCATATACATTCACCATTCGTAATAACGTAATAATCTATTTCCACTTTTTAATTTGTCCAATCCACTCAGTAATCTACAAACATCCAACATTAAAAGGTCTCAATGTTTTACACATTATAAAGAGTATA
>CAEFZX010026630.1:0-16061 GCA_903066825.1 Alfaro cultratus | reverse complement strand
TGTACTTGTGACAGTGCAATGACAATAAAGTTGAATTCTATTCTATTCTATTCTATTCTATTCTATTCTATTCTATTCTAATGACACAACCCTGTAGAAGCAGTTGTTGTTGTTGGAGACTAATCTCTAATATTAGTCTCATAATATTAGAGATGTACTTACCAATATCTATAAATGGGTTTCAGTTACAGATATTGGCTTTTCTGTGAAGCCCACCAAGCACTTTGTTCCATGTCAGCTTTCTTCACCACAAAGCAGCGAACGATGCTCTCTGCTGAATGCTCTTCACTCTTTCAAGCTTTGTGAGGAGACGATGTCAAATGTTATTTTCGTGCCAAATTATAATCATGACAAGATAATCAACTGTTTTTATCTGAAGTCTTTTTGTTGCCAAAAAGTCTGGCATTAAAGTCGGGTTAAGCTCTCTGAGAGACTCACTTTCTACCTTCATCTGTGTTCATCAGACTCTCAGGGAGGCAGCAGACAGCGTACTGGAAGGAATTTGCATTGTTAATTGACCATCTGTGGATAACACAACATCCCATACTTAAATCTGATTAGGGGAAAGAAAACAAGACTGTTTCTCTGAGCCTGTGTGGAGTTTTTAGCTGTTTGTTCTGTAATCCTCAGTAAGCTGGAGTTCTGCTGTAAATAAAGACAGCTGTTTTTCAGCCTCACACTGTGGAGGGTCTTATTTCTGTTCAGTTTAATAAACAATATGTTTGGATTTTTTTAAAGCACTTTTAAGACTGAACATCCACATAGAAAACTCCACTAGACTGCTCACAGTTTGTTTTTTATGAGAAAGGTTAAAGTTAAATAAAGGGTGGATTAACACTGCTTTGCAGGAGGAATGACCTACATTCAGACTGCCATTCAAACCTCTCTTTAGCCCCCCCTCGAAATAAGCCTTCAAGTGTTCATGCTCTTGATCATGTCAACAATCCTCTCTGTTCTGAAATGGAGGTTTTGAGGATTTTTTCTTGAAGGTGTATTCGACCATAAATAGGAGCAGAACAGCCTGGCTCTCATGCATCTTCTAAATGGTTGTCTATAGTGTGAGGTTCTCTGGGGTTCCACCGCGCCACACTGAAAGGCCTCGTTTCAATGACCGCTTCCCCTCTGTTCATCTCACTGCATATCCCCAAGGAAGGAAGACACAGACTCTTTAATAACCCTCCTCTTTATTAAAGGATTATGTGGGGATTAAGAGGCCATATCATAAACTCATGTTAACATCTGTTCAAAGCCTTTTCCACAATTATAAAATTAGCATGTGTTACTTATGTGTTGTTTTGAAGGTAGTTTTGTCCTTTTATGAAAGGTGGATTTGGCAGAACATTTCTAAAATGCAATAATTAGACCAGCCTCCTAATATTAGAGATGTACTGTACTTACCAGAGCTGTAGTTCTAAGTGGCTCATTTCCGATCACCAATTTCTCAAACTTCTTACAAATACCTATTTAAAACTATTCTGATTTCTGTCAGGGCAACAGTAATAGTTCACTATGGGATTCATAGTTCCCATAGTGCACTAAGGGGAACTATGAATCCCCTTAGTGAATTCATAGTTGAAATCTTTTGATGGGTAAAGGTTTATATGAAAGACGTAAATATTTAGTGTTTGATCTTTTGTAGTTTCCTTTTAAACTGACGTTTAGCAACAGTTAACAGCTAACAGCAGTGTTGGTAATTTTTCCAATTTCTAAGTCCAATATTCACAGTTAATGAAGGTTTGTTCACCAGAGCCCCATCATTTGTAGTATTTTACAAGATAATATTTATGCACCATATCAGAGGCAACTTAATAGCACAGCTAACCATTCTGTGGTGCTAACTTTAGCTAGGTTAGCAAAGCAAAAAAACAAAAAAAAAAAACATATTCTCAAGTACCAGTGGCCATTATTATTTCTCCCAGTCTATCTGAAAGTTACATTTGTTTGTACTAAGAACATCTTGCACTAAACTTTATCTTCTGTATTGTCATTTCAAATGGATGTTTAGTGACAGAAAATGGTTAGCATTAGCAGCATGAGGAATGTTCTGATTGCTAACATCAAACAATATTTATTTACATTTAATGAGGTTTTTGCTTACAGTGTCTGATCTTTTATCCAACAATTTAAGTTAAAATGTATTGGCCTTGCTATCCTTAAGAACACAGCTCAGCTAACCTTTTATTAGAGCTAATGTTAACTCAGTTAGCAAAGAATAAAATATTGCTTCAAGACATTCACTATAACTGATTAGTGTTTTATCTTCAATATTCTTATTTCAATTTGTTCACTAACCAAAAGAAGCTAGCATGAAGAAATTTTCTGACTGAGGGCAAATTAATATTATCACCTAATAAAATGTTTTCTCACAGTAGCTTGATCCTTTGTTCTATTTATTGAGTACTTTTATCAGGTAAGACACAGCCAAGCTAACCATTCTATTGAGCTAACTTTATCTCTGTCAGCAAAGCAGATAAAATCAAGCTTGAACAAAAGTGTCTAAAAACATCTGTTTGTTTTTATTATTAATTACTAAGGCCCATTAAAGATAAAAAAATGTCAATAAGTCACCAACACATGCATCATCATACAAATTAAAAATAGAAATGATATATTAAAACTGATGCTTTTCCTCCAACAAATGTGACATTCACAACAGTGACTATGAGCCTTTGCATAGCATCAGTGAAATTATGAAAATATAAAAATAGTTATTTTTCCCTCTTTCACAATTCTCATAACTAACGAGTAATTGAATTTTGATTTCCCAGACAGTGCAGGGTTAAATAAAGATCTAATAAAGCTGTTGCTGCCTCACTCCATCCACAGTAATGCAAAGACAATAATGGAAAATCTCGAGCCAGCTGCCTGGCAGATGAACAGTTTTCTGCTGTATGTTTTCCAGCCTCGGAATAGACAGGCAAATACACAAACTCCCACATTGATGGCTTAGTCCAACTTGATTTGCTTCACAGAGATGAGCTGACATCACAGTTCAAAGCACAGCTGCCTCCTGCTGCCCCTAATTATTACCAACAGGCTGAAGAGCCATATAAGCTGCCATATGGCACGTTGAGGAGAAATGAAATTCTAAATTAGCTGCAAAACAAAAGCCAAATCCAGAGCAGGTAGTCATTTTCAGTGTTGCCTTAGAGGTCAAATGTGACATTTTAATGAAAGAAAATGGGCTGCGAATAACAAAGCCGCAGCTGTGTAAATTCCTCTCTTGACAGTGGAACAGAAGACATTTGATTTCAATCTAATTAGTATTCTTTTAAGCAGGGAATGGCTTCCCTCCTGTTGTTAAAATAGATTTAACAGAAGCCCATTTGAAGATGTACTAGAGATCCTTCTGTGTGTATACACAGGAACAGAAGCATTGTGTTCTGTACGTGCTACCCAAACCGTCTGTTAGAGGTTTTCAGAGCAGCAAGCCTGTAAAGGTCCATTGTCTTTATCTGCATGGAGTTCGTGCAAGCGAAGCCGAATGAGCTTCTCAGTCCACTGAACTGAGGCTGACTGAGAGACCTCCCCGCCCCATTTGGTCTCTCTCATTAAAAGCAACGATGCAGAATGCCTCGGGCTCACCAGGCTAAAGGCTTCGTCTCTGATTAGTTGTAACAATACACAATTATTAGGCAAGTCTTAGTTTTGACCAAAGCAATATTTTTATGCATATTTTAAAACTCCACATTGTATAAACTTGAATAGAAGACACTTTCTTCAAGCAGTGGTACAGGTGGTACTTCCAAAATAGAGTGGCCTGCATCTTTCAAGAAGATTATGATTGTTATGCAGGACAATGCTCCATCACATGCATCAAAATACTCCACTAACCAGTAAAGGCCTTAAAGATGAAAATAAAATGAAGTGCCCGCCTTCATCACCAGACCTAAACCCCAATGAGAACCTGTGGTCCCTTCTTAATCGGGAGATTTATGGTGATGGAAAGCAACACATCTCTGAACAGTGTCTGGGAGGCTGTGGTTGCTGTTGCACAAAGCGTTGCTCGTCCACAAATCAAGACTCCATGAATGGAAGGCTTATAACTGTTATTGAAAACAAGGGTTGGTCACTTGTTTTCGACAACCTCTGGTCGGACTGTGTGATCCGGAAAGTACTTCTATACCTTTGTGTCAGATCTGCTAATTGCTGTTTAGGGTCTAGTCAATTTTGCTCATGCAAATGACTCAAAGTCTTCTGGAGAGAAATGTTGCAGGCACAAATGTAGGTCCTTCGGATGTTGTGTTCGGCTCCGGCTCTCTCCCACTGCGCTCTTCTTTTCTTTCATCTGGGAAGTGATCCAGATTCACCTAACTGTTTTGTTTTGTTTTAAATTACATCCAAAAGTAACACAGTGTGGCATTATCTAAATTTAGAATATGATAAAACAACTACTCAGACAAAGTTAGCCTTCTTTGTTTACTCTGTAGATTCCAGTACAAAACGGACCAAACGATGTCATCAACCCATTAGGTGAAAAAATCGACCTCCATCAGTAGAAAATGGAACAAAAGATATACATTTTTGAAGTGATTATGAGTTTGGGCATATCACAAACAGCATTTTTTTTAGGTAATAGGAAAATTACAACATATATAAGCCAACATATTCAACTAATCCTGGATCATTGTAATGCTTTGTTGGAGTGCCGAGATTCCAGAGAGCCATGTTGGACTGCTGGAGCCTCAGTGCAGTGAGAGGGCAGCACAAAACCCCTTGTGTTCCTCAGCTGATGTGTAACGTCACACCTTGCTGTGGGAGACAAAGAAACTGGGGATGTCAAATCCTGGATAAATTAGAGCAGCTCACAAAAGATAAAGGCAGTCATAAGAAGTCTTCTCTCTTTAAGTTGTGTCAGCATTTGTTTTTGTTTGGATTTAAATGTGGATCCACATTTTTCACAGCATGTACAGAATTATAAATTTATTTGATTACTCTGCAGCAGTACAGCACACTGTTCCACAAGCTTGGTCAAACATGTAAAAACAACAACTTTTATTTGTGCAGTCAGAACTGCTTAAAGGAGTATAACAGCCAATGTAAAAAAAAATCTGACAAAAACAGTTGGTTGACTACGTTCGTCAAAAATGTCAAAAACATGTTTCACAAAACATGTCTTCAACAAACCTTTCAAACGGATTAGAAAGTGCAATTACAAATTCTAAGTATAATGCTAAATAAATAATGATTTATGAGCATGACATTGCTCAGAGCACAAATCATAGAATTAGACTGATTGGTGCATCTCTAGATTTAAACTCACAAGCAAGAGGTTGACGGGGGGTTTTTCTCTGAACTTCCTTTATTTCTGTGCAATAATAACCTGCATCTTCTATTTTATGTTTTCTTGCAGAATTATTTATTCTCCTTCAACTTTTTCACACCATAAAGTGGACGGAAAAAGATACATTGTTCCTTTTCCTTTAAAACCCCTCCCCTGAAAATAAAAAGTGCATTTGTATTAACCCCCCGTTTTACATAATCTTCTTTGTGAAATAGCTCAGGCTCAATCAGATTTAGCTCCCTGTTGATATTCACAGAATAGAGGGTCTGTGAATATCAATTTCAAAACTTGCCATAAATTCTCAGTTGAGTAGGTCTGAACTTTAACTAGACTGTTTTAACTTATGAATATGCATTAATAGAAACCATTACCCTGTACGATGGTGTATAGCTAGTAGCTGTCTTCCCGACGTGCAGGATCACCACAACAAGAGGCAGCCAAGCTAACCAGCTGTGTGTTTATCAGAAATGACTCCCCAAACACCAATTAAAGTGTATGTCAGATCTGCGGATTGAAAGTGAAGCAGCAATTGTATGGTGGGGTGTGGGTTTTTTCTTCTTCAGGTGTTTCACTGTTGTTTTTTGGGGGTACTTATAAAGGCATTGTAGCATTTTGGTCAGATAGTCCAATTCCAGTCACGATTTTCAATGATTCTTAATTATTGCAACACAGAAAATGAGAAACATGTAACATTTGTTGGTACATTTCAAACAGGTGTATATTAAAAGAAATTGGTAGCATTACCAGAATGAGCATTTTTTTTCTTATTGCTCATGCAACAATATTTATTTACATCTAATGAGGTTTTGGAAACAATATCTTGATCTTTTGTCCAATATTTAAAAATCTTCAAATGTATGTGCCTAGATGTCCAATAATAAAACCAAACTAACCACTTATTGGAGCTAACTTTAGCTAAATTATTAAAGCAGAAAAACTCAAATCAAATATTTCCAAGTATCAATGACCATTATTAGTCTTTCTGAGAGTAACACTTGTTCAGACATGTACTGTAAATGTTTAGTATTTTATCTTCTATAGTCTCAATTCAAACGGATATTTAGCGACCACAAACAGCTAGCATGATCAATTATTTTAACTTCTAAAACAAACTAATATTATCTAATGAAAACTTTGCTTATAGTAGCCCATTTCACTCATGACTTAGAATGATTCTGAAAGATTGCTGTCAAGAAAACATGAAATTTTTTGTCTGACATCTGATTTCAATCTCTGCCGTTTTGATAGGCGAATCTTCATTTAGATCTGGTCTCAGACTTTTTGGATCTCTGCAAATTCCTGTGAGAGTGAGGCATTTAGAGGCTTTGTGCTTTCATCAGCACATGGAGCTTTTAAGTGGCTGAAGCAGACTTAATTAGCCTCATCTCTGTGGCACACCGCAACCCTTTGCTCAAATGAATCTTCTCAGGTTAATGCCCAGCACTCCCTCCACCGACTGTCTCTGACAGAAGGGAGACTACTTAGCTAAAAGAGGAATGCTGTACGCAGTCACATCTAATGAACTTGATTAATTAAACAGAGACTCTTCCTAATTAATGTCTTATTGCACTTGATCCCACAATGACCCTGTAACAAAAGGGGGGAAACGGTGGTACCTCATTTACCAAAGAGAAGTTTGTACTTATTGATTTATTTAATAGAGTCTTGATTAAAGAGTGATCACGTTAGTTTGTTTCCACGGAGAGAGGAAAACATTTAATTATGTCATTTCTGTCTTTATCCTGCAGGTTAATGGGAAGGACCTCTCAAAAGCCACCCATGAGCAAGCAGTGGAGGCGTTCCGCACCGCCAAGGAGCCCATCATGGTTCAAGTTCTACGCCAGAGTCCTTACCCCCAACTGCTCGCCCCCATCACAGACACCCAGGCGTCAGACATCAGCACCCAGACCGACATCACCCTCCAGCACATCATGGCTCTCACCAAGCTACCTCCCGCCTCACCCCCGATGACGGAGCTGGAGGAGTATCTGCTGCCGGAGGAGTGAGTAGAGTGGCTGATAGCGCTGCATCACAGATTCATGGGAACTTCAGAGCGATCAAAGACCGAATACAGTCAAGGTCTTGGCATAGATTATTCTTCCCCTTAGTTAATTTGTTTTTTTTCCTGGAGTCTTAGAGGATGAACCAGGGAAAGTTCTTCTCCACAAATTAAAAGTCCATCTTGATGTAAAAGGAAACATACAGACAGAACGACGTCGCTAACACACCTGGTAAAGATGTGTCCTCGACACGGCATGTGCAGCTAAAATAATACTATCTGCCATTATTTAATTCATTGTTGTCCAATTAATTAATAATTAATTAGATAGCAATTAATCAACAATTAATCAATCTAATTATTGATTAATAATTGGATAGCAAAATTCACATTATATTTTTTTCCTCATCTTTTACCATCCATCCATTTTTTTTACACCCCTAATGGGATCAGGAGGTGCTGGTGCCTCTCCAGCTACGTTCCGGGTGAGAGGCGGGGTCACCCTGGACAGGTCGCCAGTCTGTTGCAGGGCATCACAGAAACCGACAGGACAAACAACCACGCACGCACACACACGCACACACACACACACACACACACCCACACACCTAGGGACAATTTAGAGAGACCAATTTACCTGACAGTCATGTTTTAGGACTGTGGGAGGAAGCCGGAGTACCCGGAGAGAACCCACGCATGCACAGGGAGAACATGCAAACTCCATGCAGAAAGACCCCGAGCCGGGAATCGAACCCAGGACCTTCATGCTGCAAGGCAACAGTGCTACCAACTGAGCCACTGTGCAGTTCCATCTTTTACCAATGTATTCTTATTTTTGTCTTAGATGTATGGCAAATTTATTTAATTATTTGTTTCTTTCGCCTTTTCATATTGATCTTGTTTAAATAAAATGGTTTCCCTTATGATTTCTTTTGGGGGGACAATTCTAGACTTTTTCAAGATGGGGGGTGGGGTCCATATCCTTCTTCCCCCCTCTGTATTTCCGCCCATGCCTGGAGGGTTGCTTTGACTCATTAATGCATGTTTGAGAAAACCTTGAATCTCCCATGGCAACCTGATCGCCTGCTCATACAAAGCTCCACCTTGAAACTTTAGTTCCTAGGTCCTGCTTCGCAAAGAACCACTCCACCACTCAGCTCCTCCAGACTAGCGGCAGCAGAAATGAGCAAACACCTGGTGGAACTGGGTGTCTGCTAAGAAAATGCCAATGCTCTTAAGAACATTTGTAAAAGGCATCACGAACATTGTTGTGATTCTGAAGTGCCGGAAAGGGTAGAAGCTTCTTAAAGACATAGAGGCCAATTTCATGCTGCCAGATGCAAATTCAAATTTCTTTTCTTACTTTTGATATATACAGCATTTTCAGAGCAACTGAAGGAGACAGTTGCTTTATTGCGCTGTAAAATTATAAGTACCTGGAAAACACATAACAACCTCCACTCCACCCCCCTTCAATTTGAAGGGTAGCATAAAGTTAGGCTCTGAAGCAATGTAAGGTCTAATGAGTCCATTATTACACTCTTCCAACATGATGATGCATCAGTACAGACAGATGCAGTGATGTGCCTACTGTACAAGCCTGTGGCTTCAGTGGTGCGGTTGACCGGGTCTAGATTCAGCAACACTATGAGCCCAAAAAATGAGGTCATCTGATTTTTGGATTTGCTTTCTTAACACCCTGTCAATGACAGCTTGTCTTGCCTCTGGAGAAAGCTGTGATAACAAAGAGCAAGCAAGCGTCTCAGTCTGAGGGAAAATGTTCTTGCCAATCACCAGAGATGACATCATCTCCAGGGCACATTAAAACAATGGCTCTGCTCTTTTATAATTGCATATTTGCAAGCTGCTGCTCCTCTTTCAGTGTGTGTGGGAGACATCACAGCTCCAACACCGTGAGTACACATGCACCGTGACGACAGGAATGTGGCCTCTAATGAGTAATAGTGGTTTCTTTTAATTTTAGTCAAACGAATAATGTGACATGCTAATTTGTGATTAGCCTCTGGGTGTAGCTTCAGTATATCTGATTTTATACGGATTTCCTTCCTATTGCATTCCCTCTTGTCATTTTATTTTTAGACCCTGGGGTAAAATTAATTCCAAACACATTAAAGGGTTTCTGAGTTTTGGGCTTTGTTATGAAGTGTTAACACTCTTTTGGGATGTATCTCACACACACACACTCTTTCTTCTCCCAGGTCTCCTCCAGAGCACACATATTTTGACCCCAACGATTTCCTGGAGGGCATCCAACAGGAGATAGAGCGCGAGGGGCTTGAATATGAGGTAAAACTTAATCTCAATTTAGCTCTCTCTGCTGTTTTATCAGTAACATGAGAGATGAAATAATCCAGCTGAATCGCCTTTTTTAGTGGTTACCACGTCCTGGTGCAGCCATTTTTAGCCATCAATGACAAGACTAGAGAAGCTGTTTTCTTTCAACACTCACAGCACTGACATCATTACTTAATAGCTACAGGAGCCTGACGTCATGCAGTAAAGAAGGGGCTCATCAGATAATATGCTGTCCTCACAATGTGTTGCTTTACAAAGTTAACAAACCTAGCGATACAACTAGCTAGACAGTTAGCTAACACTTGAAGTGGGAATAATCCAGTCCCAGATTGTTTTGTGGTTTTATTCACAACTCTATTTCATTTTGTTTTGTAAAGCTGTAACAAAATATGAGGGGAAGTATTTATTAATCTTACATAAAATACAAAAGGTGGCTAGACTTCAACTAATAATAGTATAGATCACAGGTGTCAACTCCAGTCCTGGAGGGCCACTGCCCTGCAACTTTTAGATCTCCTAGGGAAAAAATGGTCTGCGAAGAAGGAAAAAAAAACATTAATATTTTAATCTACAAGTTTTTGTTTTTACTTGCACATGACTTTAAAGTCAAAAGAGAAAGAAAATTTGGTCAGACAAAATGTGTGTTGAAAGAAAAAAAACTTTGGGGTTCCCATACTTTCACCATTCCTGAACTCCAAAACTGAAAATCTGTACTAATAAACTGCTTATTTTCAATTATGCATTTTAATTGAAATGCATAATTTCAATTAATGCTAGTCATTATTTCATGCTAGAAATAATGACTAGAAAAACAGTCATTATTTCATGCTTGTCTACTAGGGAAAAAAATGGTCTGCGAGGAAGGAAAAAGGTGGCACTGATAGTTTAGCTGGCTTAGTTAGCATGCTGTCTAACCTCATCAGTTAGCTAGTCCCACTTGTTTGTGAATTGGTATGAAATTGTGTTAAATGAAACATTACATCCAATTCTGGGCCAAAAGCAGAGTGTCACTCCAGATTTATCCACAAAACCACTCATGGCTTGGTTTTTTTAGGGGCTACCCCTCACACAGCCCTTTGGCCTCTGAGACCAATGCTGTTCTTAACTTTATCTGGATCTGTGAGATTAAAGGTGTCTGCAGCTCACTGCATCATCCCTCACGCTGTCAGTGGGCCTCTAAGAAAAGCCGATGGCCTCCCTGCATCCAGCTGAAAGATTCATTACAGTGATTGATAGATTTGCGTTGCTCTCTGGCCCCATTTTGTGGTCAATACATTTACTTTGTCTAGAAACACACTTACACGAGCTCCCAGCTATTTTTCTCCCGCTTCATTGGAGGGAAAAAAGTAATTTCAGGTTTAATTTGTATCTAACCAGGAGGTGGATCTGTACCGAGCAAACATCCAAGACAAACTGGGCCTGACCATCTGTTACAGGACTGATGACGAGGATGAGGCTGGGATCTACATTAGCGAGGTAAAAGTTCCAGGGTTGTGCTCAGATCTTCTTTAATACTTAATGAGTGACAACAAACTGTGCTTGTCAAAAGGAATAATGTTTGCTTTAATTCATAATTTAAACATGTTCCTTTAGATCGATCCAAACAGCATCGCTGCAAAGGATGGTAGAATTAGAGAAGGGGACAAAATCATACAGGTAAGAGTTACAAAAACTAATGCTAGAAGCTTCAGTTGGTTTGAATAGAACTAGAAATGATTAGTGTTAAAAACAGAAAAACAGCCAATTTTTATGTTTGTCCAGATCAATGGTGTTGAGATCCAAAACCGAGAGGATGCGGTGGCGCTGTTGACCACTGAGGGCAACCAGAACATCTCTCTGTTGGTGGCCCGACCAGAGATTCAGGTAATAAGCATGTCAGAATATGTGTGGTATAGTACATGTTAGTATTGTAAACCCAGAGGTTCACAGAAAAATCATCTGGTGATCGGAATTGGACGATAATCATCTTGATCAACCCAGAAACTCAAAAATCTGCAAATTTTCTGATCAATGCTAACAGGAGAAATGACAGGCAAAAGGGAAATCCTACAACCACAACCTACAACAAAATTGTGTTTTTTGTTCTACAGTTTTGTTGTTGGTTGTGGTTGTAGGATTTCCCTTTCCCTCATTTCTCCTGCTAGCGTTAGACACACGCATTTGTTTTGGCTGTATTTACCCAGAATGCCATGCGCTTTAGTCTGCTTTCTGCTTTTGGAGCGGTCTCTGGTCCACTAGGGGTTCACTTCAACCAAATCGAGACCTCGGTTTTTAGACGAACCAGAGATTGCTTTTTTGGTCTACATCAGAATTCAATTGTGATTGACTGATTGTGATTGAAGTAAACTATACTTGTTACCCGTTTTACAGTGATTGATCATCCATGCACACAATGCGACATTACTGTTGCTGCTAACGTATAGCTTACAGGAAGTAGAGAAAAAAATGTTATTAATGTTACGTCTTAAATCTGTATCTAAATCGACCATAAAATTCAGATTAATTCTGATTAAAATGAAACTTTTCGAAGATTTTGACCAATAACTGATAACCAATAACACTGTATAATGCTTTTGATGACAAATAGGCCTTGAATATCAGAAGTCCAGATGTCCTCTGCTCCCTCAGTTTTCTTGTGTGTGTGTGTGTGTGTGTGTGTGTGTGTGTGTATGTGTTGGTTTTTTGGGTTGTTTTTTTTTTTTTACATTTTCACTGTTTCATACGTGTGTCTGCCGATGCGTCTCTTCTGCTGCTTATGGCATCCCAGCTGGACGGGGGCTGGATGGATGATGATAGGAACGACTTCCTGGATGACCTCCACATGGACATGCTGGAGCAGCAACACCATCAGGCCATGCAGTTCACTGCCAGCGTGCTGGAGCAGGTACACACACACACGCAAGTTCACGCCCACACACACACACACATGTTCACAGCATGCTGAGCAGGAAGACACACAGTCAGTCTGAGTAATTAATGTTTGACTGGTTTCTTGTTTTCATTGTTCACAGAAGGAGACTAGGAAGACATTGGGTTCATGAATAAAACTTTTTAATCTGTAACTAGTTTCTTGCAATATTTGTAGATAAAACACGGGCCTTTACTTTTGTGCAGTGTATACATCTTTTCACAGAATCTTTACATTCTGTTTGCAGGAAATACTTAAAGCTCACAAAGTCCTGACATATAGGAGGAATAAAGCCCTAAAGTGTTAGCTACTACAAGTAATGGTGAAAAACAAAACCAGACATTTCTTCCTATATCTTTGAAAAAAGAGAGCATCAAACACAACAGCTAAATGTTGGTCAGTTTAGTAGTCTGGAGTCCAGTGTGTATTAACACAACGCACTGGTGGAAAGACATCATCAGTGATCTTAGTGAGGCAATTATTGCGGACCGACTCAAAAAGCCAATGGACTTCTATTTTAGAAGTCCATTATATTTTAGAATGGACTTTTGCACCGACTGATGGCATTTCTCAAATTTCGTTGTTCATGTGACAATGACAATAAAATTTTATCTTATCTATCTTATCTATTTTATTCTGTTTTAGAATGAAGTCCATTATTCTAAAATAGGAAACATTGTTTAAAATTGAGAATGATTCAGCTTTAGACCATCCCTGAAGTGGACAAGCCTTCAGGTGGATGTTAACAACAAACCACTCACTGGTCATCCAAAAGGTACATGTCAGGCCCTATAATGTTGACGGTATACTTTGAATAACAAGTATGGGTTGTTTGGAAGATATAAGAAGGAAATTCTTTCTGAAAATACAACTTTTCAAACCGAGGCATATTTTAGGAATGAGCAGGAACAATGTCCTTTTTTAACTGATGGAGCAAAGTACAGATGTTCAGGCATAATGAACAAAAACATATCTAGAGAAAATTTAAGACAACACATTAGAAGACCTCACACCAAGCACAGTGGTAGAAGGTTAATCATTTGGCTTATTTTGCAGCTTGTAGTACCTTTGGTAAGTATTCTGTGACAACAGAAGTTTGGTCTCAATATGGTCATGCAACAGGACATTGATTCAAAAAAATCGTCTGTAAATCTACAAGAGAATAGTTAAAACATCCCTTAATTCAGACTGAACGGTTGAAGTAAGAGTAATAGCACATCTACATGTCCAAATATCCTAGAATTTAATGATGCTTTGCACTAAAAATTTAATCAGTTCAAGGCGTTGATCCCTAAAATGACTCTACAAAGTTCATTGAAAATGTGGCTCTTGGTGTGCATCTGAGTTCAAGATCTTTTATGGTAGACTAGACAACTTTCCAAATGTACTTGGTTGTTTGTCTTTGCAGAAGAAGCATGAGGAGGACGGGGGCACCACAGACACGGCCACGTTGCTCTCCAACCACCACGAAAAGGACAGTGGTGTTGGCCGCACAGACGAGAGCACCCGGAACGATGAGAGCTCTGAGCAAGAGAACCTCGGTGACGATCAGACGACCACAGCTTCCAACACGCTGGGCAGTTGCAGGAAGCAGACCTACAGCCAGGACACCCTCGGTAGCACTGACCTGCCCTTCAGCGGCGAGTCGCTCATATCTGCAGACTACGCCGACGCCGACTTCCTGGGCATCCCAGCCGACGAGTGTGAGCGCTTCCGAGAGCTCCTGGAGCTGAAGTGTCAGATGAGGAGTGGCGGCGCTCAGGGCCTGTTCAGCCTGGCTGCTGGGGGCACTGAGGGTCAGACAGAGGAGGGTGTGGATAAGGAGCTGGAGTTGCTCAACGAGGAGCTGCGCAGCATTGAGCTGGAGTGCCTGAATATCGTCCGTGCCCACAAGATGCAGCAGCTGAGGGAGCAGTGCCGAGAATCGTGGATGCTCCACAACAGTGGCTTCCACAACTACAACACCAGCATAGACGCTCGCCGCCATGAACTGCCGGACATCACAGAGCTGCCTGAGAAATCAGACAAGGATAGCTCGAGTGCCTACAACACCGGAGAGAGCTGCCGCAGCACTCCTCTCACTCTAGAACTGTCTCCGGATAACTCCCTCCGTCGTGGAGCAGAGAATCAGGGCGCAGTCGGACTGTCTGGATCTGGAGTCTCAAATGGCAAGATACACAAGCCCCTCTTGTCCCCGGTGCAGGAAGCCGGTGGCCCCAGGCAGTGCAGAGTCTCCTCTAAAGACCTGGATGGAGAGCTACAAGCCGAAAGCAAAGAGAGGAAGCTTGGGGAGACAGGTAAGGGTGGACGAGGCTTTCAACCACATTCCCCTTACAAGCACGCTCACATCCCGGCCCACGCCCAGCACTACCAGAGCTACATGCAGCTGATCCAGCAGAAATCTGCAGTGGAATATGCCCAGAGTCAGATGAGTCTGGTCAGCATGTGCCGGGATGCAGTCAGCCCCGGTGACCATGAGCCCAGGATGGAGTGGAAGGTAAAGATCCGCAGCGACGGCACGCGGTACATCACGAAGCGGCCTGTCCGGGACAGGCTGCTGAGGGAGCGTGCCCTACGTATCCATGAAGAGCGCAGCGGCATGACCACGGACGATGACGCCATCAGCGAACTAAAGATGGGCCGCTACTGGAGCAAGGAGGAGCGGAAGCAGCACGCCATGCGGGCCAAGGAGCAGAAGCAGCGCCGCGAATTCATGAAGCAGAGTCGAGTGGACTGCCTGAAGGACCAGAGTGCTCCCGAGGACAAGAAGGAGCCAAACATCATTGAACTCAGCCACAAAAAGATGATGAAAAAGAGAAATAAGAAAATTTTTGACAACTGGATGACCATCCAGGAACTGCTGACCCACGGCACCAAGTCACCTGATGGAACTAGGGTTTATAACTCACTTCTGTCTGTGACCACGGTGTGAGTCCCACTCCAAGGCAGAAGTGGGCCTTGGAGTGGCTGTACTGTCTTGGACAGAGAGGGCTGCCACCAACATGTGGAGTCACCTTGTAAATAGGAAATCAGAAAAGCCTTTCAGTTCCTACATTTTCATTGGAGGGCTCCATTAAGTGATGGCTGGGTTTCACTGAATGGGACTTTGCAACCGTAAAGCAATGATTTTTTTCAGTAACCTTTTCTACCTTTGAGCTCTTTTGGATATTATTTGGAAACTGCAATATTTGACTCTTTTTGGAAGGTTTTGAAAGTGTGTAAAAAAAATGTGAGCCATACTTTACCAGCCAGCATTTATACATATATATATATATATATATATATATAGAGAGAGAGAGAGAGAGAGAGAGAGAGAGAGAGAGAGATATCGCTGTATAGAGAGAGAGATATATATCTCTCTCTCTATATATAGCGATATATATATCTCTATATATATATATATATATATATATATATATATATATATATATACAGTACAGACCACAAGTTTGGACACACCTTCCCATTCAATGAGTGTCCTTTATTTTCATGACTATTGACATTGTAGATTCACACTGAAGGCATCAAAACTATGAATTAACACATGTGGAAAT
>CAEFZX010026628.1:0-24004 GCA_903066825.1 Alfaro cultratus | reverse complement strand
ATTTTATTAAGTTTTAACAAACAAATGGCTTCTACCGAGATAATTATGTGAAATTAAATTAATTATGTCCCAACTTCAGAAGATTTACCTTTACCTTTACAGAGCTCTGTAGTTCATCCTATCAGTTTGTAGTTTCTCATATTGACGTCATCAAGCCAAATTTCAGATATTCCATAACTGACTGACCTGCTGGCCTCAGGTTTGCAACCAGCTTCTGACTGAGAAACCAGTAACCTGCTCCCAGTGTCAGAATCTCACTGAGGAAGAAACTGCATTAGGTTTTCTATCACTTTATTATTTCTGCTATAACTGATGTATATTTGCATATAAAATAAGTCAATAAAGTTTAATTTAAATTTTTTATGTTTTCGTGTCATGAGGTAGATCTCAGCCGGTTGGTGAGAAAAAAGTAGATCTTGGTCTCAAAAAGTATGAGCACCCCTGGAATTACGCCATTTACCCAAATAATGTGGATGTTAACCGTTTCTGATCATTGTTCTGTAAAAATATGAGAGAAAAGAGAGATGTTGCGTTTTGCAAGCACACATAGAAGCACATGTTGCATCTGATATCAAAACATCCTTACTTTACAGCTGCAGTGTAACTTGGCTAGGCAGCAAACCTTTACAGGGTAGTGAAACAAAATTTCAAAAGGCCACAAACTGTTTAGTAAAAGAAACAAATGTAGCTTACAGATACAGCTAAATGTAGACACAAATTTTACATTTAGGTCTGTTATTTACATCACATCACAACCCAATCAGTTTCCAATCTGGGTGAAGCAGATTTTACTTTTCAAGTCCACTCTTCAAATTGACTGAGTTCAGAAGTATCTTCGATTTTTTGGCTGCTGTGTAATCATCAGTGTCAGTAAGGACTAAAAGGACGTACAACACAGCCAACTGTGTGAAGGTTTGCTATGATAAATAGTTGGTGGATTTTGTTTTTTGTTCAGATGGGGTGTGCACCTTGAAATGTCTCCCAGAATTCACTCATGTTTATGATGAGAAGACCTCGGCCTACCGCCTTTTGAATAATTCAATGCATACAGTATAAATGATGCAATGTTTTTATGTGGAAACGATCAGTCGGACATGATGAATAAAATATCCCAGCTGATTTAAGTTAAATTTACTCGTAGTTGAGGAAAAATTATAAATATATATATCAAACAAGTTTCCTGCTGTTCCTATAATAGTTCTTTGTGTGCTTTTGGTGAAAAACTTATGCAGGGACTAGCAGTGGAGAAATGATTGGGAATTATTTTAAAATGTCAAATCAGAAACTTTCATTAGAGAATAGATGAAATGTTGAGGGAGAAGAACTAAAAGAGGCCGTTTCATTTATTATTAAACTTGCCTTTTTGTTCATAACCTATTCTTTAGGATGATTATTTTTTTTATTCTTAGCAATTGGCATCAACCACTCTCTAAACAAAGAATAATGCACATAGTTAATTAAATTTAGTAAGTAGGTAATACGTTATCATTTATCTAAATGTTGGCTAAACATTTGTGGAAAATAAAAAAATTGGAAGGAAAACTTTTACTTTTGTTATCTGTTATTGTTTTCTTTCTTAGTTGTTGATTTTTCACAAGTTTTGAATTTTTATGACAAAATGTAGTTTATATAACTTTCAGAAGTTATGTGAACTATGATTATGCTTCGATTGTATCTTTATCACAAGAGACAAAAGTTAAGCTGTGATTTAGAAGGTTACGTTTTCTTAAATTAGTTTAAGTTGAACACATTGATTTATGCCACACAATAATTTCAAATTTTTGTAGTTTTTAATTCATGTGAACTGGTAAAGCATCAATGCTAAATTTCTTGAAGAATAAACATTACTGTTTAGATTTCAGTCAGTTTTAGGCTGATCAATGATTGTAGCTTACAGAAAAACTCAGAATTTAGTTGACGTCACGTAGGAGTCGTGTTTTTAGATCCAGAAAATTTTCTCCTTTTCTTACCTGCAGCTTCATTTTTTTCCATCTGCTTGGACTCGAGGCTTTGTTAAAGCTATTATGAAACTGAGAAAAAAGAGCAAGTAAAGATGTCACTAGATTTTTCTTCAGCATTGGATATGAAACAGTACCTTGGCCTCTAGTAAATAGGCATTTCAGAAATATTTTCCTGTTGTTCTTGCTCTTGATTTGAAATGCAGACCTCAAAATATGATTGCCATGCAAAGCACTGTTTTTATAAAAATAATAATAATAAAAAAAAAGGTTTCTATTTGTGTAAGATGAGATGATTAACTGTATCGCCTGGTCTTTCGCAGTGGACCAGATCTACCACCTAGCATCTCCAGCCTCCCCTCCTAACTACATGTACAATCCCATCAAAACACTGAAGACGAACACAATTGGTACTCTGAACATGCTTGGTGAGTAATCTTGTTTGTTTGACTTCAGATTTTAAAGCTTATCATAATTTTGGATAATTAAAGACTTCTGTCTTTTTTTGTTGGCATTTCTAGATTTGAATTTTGAAGTCAACATTTTTACAAACCTTTAAACTGACAGTTTATGACGTTGACCAAATCTAACCTTTCAATTACATAAGCCATCCATACCGCTTCCCGCGCCCCCCCTGCAATGACACTGTGCCCCCGTAAGGGGCGCGCCCCACACTTTGGGAACCACTGACATAAGCAACAGTTTTACTTGAGAAATATTTTTGTCCGAGTCTTCATTGAAAAATCTTTACAAAAACTTACCTTTTCTTCAGCATAATGCAAGGTTACAAAATGTATTCTGTAAATGGAAAATTTCAAAGGAAAGTATTCCAACTTGCTGTATAAGCAGATTTTTAACATTTTAACAAAAAACTTCGTAACTCTTGAAATAGTTTAGAGTCTGAATATTTAAAAAATATCAAGTTCATAAGTTTGCTTCAGATATTACAGCAAACTTTCATGTTTGAGGAGTAAAACTAAACTGCTGATTAAATGTTAGAGAGGTCTTGTTGGGGTCGGATTATTGTCATTTTGTCATATTGTGAGTCTGAATCCCTTATTAACTCTAGAAAATGTCTGTATTTATTCTTTATGTTCTTTTTACCAGCTATTTGTTTATGTTGTAGACATAGTTAAGATAATCCATCCAAATGGCTGTTCATCAAGAAATATTGAGTAATATTAGATGATGAAAAATGAGTCTGAGCAGCTCTGCGGATGTTTCAGATGTTTTAAGGCTGAATCATGAAGCCTGAAGCAAGAAATGAGCCATTCGGACACATCATGTGCCATTTGACTTTTTGTCAGTATGAGACCAGAGAATTTATTCATATTTCATGAATATAGATTGCTGAGTCATACTTTTTATTTAAGTAAAACTGCTTCTGGCTCATTTGGAAGGTTAATTCAGGCATAGAAACATTTCCTATTAAAATAAGACCAGAACAGAACCTGAAAAAATCACTGCAATGATTCATGAGTATGTTGGCTCTGCATTGGTCTATTTGGAAAAATGAAACATTTACCACCCTGTCAGAGAATCCAAAGGTAACACCAATGAAGCCTTACAAACAACCAATGTTGATTCAGGAGGAGGAACATCTCAAAGATTTTGTTCTGGTAAAACCATAACCCTTCATCTGAAACCCGTTTTATTTGTGAACAACTAGAGGGACCAGTAGTGACAAAGTGTCAACCACACTTATTGAAATCATGATTAAAAACCACAGAACAATCTTTCTTTTACCAATTACAATTACTGTTCATGTCATAAATCACTTAATAAAATTACCAAATCTTGTTTAAACAATCAGCAGCTTTATTCACCAACTTTTGTCTTTAACTGCACTCAAATTATATATATTAAAAACAATGTTAAGAATAAGAGAATAAGAGAAAAAAAATAAGAGAAAATAAGAGAAAAAAGAGAGAAAAATAAGAGAAAAAAAAAAAATATATATATATAATTTTATTTATAAGTATATAAATAATTTATATATATAAACATATATAAATTATGTTTATATATATATATATATATATATATATACGTATATATATATATATATATATATATATACGTATATATATATAAACAGAATTTTACTTTATACAAGGCATTTTATCTTTTTTCCCTCTGGCAAAAATGGTCCCAGCGTACTGTGATGTACTATTCAGAGCAACATTGTCGACAGCTCTACCATTTACAGTGCAGTCCTACATAACCTCCCTAGAAAGCTGAATAAACAAGTGCACCTTGCTTCATGAGACAGTAATGACTCAGTGGACGGATGGCTGGTTAAATGTTGCCAGAGGCTTTGTAGTCTGTTTGAGATAAAAAAGACTTTAGTTTAATGGCTTCTGTAAAAGCAACTTCCTTTAGCGCAAGACTCGGGTTTCATTGGCATGAGCGAGGTAACTCAAAACATTTTGCTGTCTGAATTCTGATTTTGGATGACATTTTCTACACCGTGTTGTTTTGTATTTAATAAAGTGTAGTGTTACCTTACATTTCAAGTTGTGTGTTTTCTTTGTGCTGCTTTGTCTTTTAGGGTTGGCAAAACGAGTGGGTGCAAGACTTCTGCTGGCCTCTACATCTGAAGTTTATGGAGGTACGAAAGATCAAACTGAACCAGAGCTGGTTTTACATTTTAGAGTGAATGCTGCAAGAATGTGGAGGCATGTAATTTATTCACAAAGGTTAAGGAAACAAAGTGAGGATATTTGAGTATATTAGCATTTTGACAGACATAGAAGCTGCTATGTAAATGCGCTTGAATTATCTTAGTGTTTTTTTTTTTTCACTTCTGAATTGTGTTGGAATCATAATTTAGTAGCATTTCTGTTATTCTTTTTTATTTAATTTGTTTGATTTGGATATGTTTGAGTTTGCTTTTGCTTAATACTTGAAACATCCATCCAGCCGTTGTTTTAATCCATTGATCCAGCTGGAGATCTGGGCTTAACTCCATTGGGCGAGATAAAAGGGTAAACCAGGTTGCAAGTCCAATGCTTAAGCCACTACAATATAAAAATGTGATGATGAAATAAAGGGCACACAGAAAAATAAATGAATTGAATTTGTTTTAGCGAAGTCAATTAAAGGTTGACTTTATTACATCAACTGATGACAGAACAACACATATATATATATATTTCCAGGTAAAAGGGAAATTAATTTTGTTAAAGTGAAACTTCATACTGAGACAAAATATATTTTACAGACTGCAGTAGTAAGCTTATTGAACTCCTAATTTAGCTGAATGACTAATGGTGAAATTATCACTTTAGATTCAGCTATTTTTGCAGATCTTCGGCAGCAACTGGAGTTGTAGGAACAACAAATCAACTCAGATCAAAGTCAGTGGAAGAGATATTTAGTTATCTCTCAAGCTTCGAGGGAATAAAAAAAAGTCTTAAACTTACTAAAACCTGCAAGAACCCCGATTGCACAAAACTACTTCATGGTACTAAACCAGTTATTTCTATAATAAACTAATAAAATTTATTGAATTCAGTCTTAAATTGATACAGAATTTCTAAACAAAACCCATCTTCTTTTACTGCACAATACTCATACAGTAGATTTAGAAAAAAAAATAGATTTATTGTATCAGGCTAGTAGTCAAAGCTGGTTCTTCTGAGAACAAGGCTGCACACATCAAGGCTGAGTACAGACCAGGAAAAAAACAGCTCAAGACTGGTCTCGAACCTCCCAACCTTGCTGGTTAGGATGCAGCTTTCTAAAATATTCATCAATGTTTTTTTATTTATTTTTTTTTAAATTAGATTTGTCGTGGATTTGTTACATCTCGTATCAAACGCTCTTAATGCACAAATCCGAAGATGAGTTTTCAGAAAGTCCAACAATGAGGCCGTAATCTGTTTTCAGATGGATCGATGCTACTATGTGCTTCATCTCGTCTGTCTGTGTGCTGTCAGTCGTCTTCTTTCACACCAAGACATTTGCCAGGTCGGCTTATTTAAAGAATGAATGTTGTGACAGCAGGTGAAAAAGCTAAATGGTGTCCTGTGTCAATTATGTGAAAGTTAGCAGCTCTGTCAGCAACTATTGTGCACCTAAGAGGGTTATCTGTCGAGCTGTCGATGTCCAGTTTTAACATGCATGAAGTCAGCTTTTGTTAAAAAATCTGACAAACCTGCAACATTAGGCATACTTTAGGCCAAGTAATTTAATTTAATTAAAGCAAAGGCTTTAACATTTTCCTTGAAAGACAATGAACTTGAAAGAAGGGCTTGTTTCTGATCATTGTCCTATTTAGATTTTGGACCATATTTTGTGACTCTTTTTGCCTTTCAGCATTTAACTTCAGTTTCCAGGGACCATCTATGTGCTTTATGTTTGCCTACCTAGTGGTTGTAAAAAGATACTTGTGTGTTGTATAAATTGGTTTACTAAAAAGTCTACACACCTTGTAAAACTTGCACAAAAATGAGACTGTCAAAAATTGTTTCAAAGGTTTTCCACCCTTAACCTTTCTTATCCAATTCAACTGCAGAGGGGTTTCAATACATGAAGGCTGAACGGATGAAATAAAAAAAAAAAAACAAGCCTGGCTAAAATTCTCTAAAACTTTCGCACAGGGCCGTTGCGACAAGGCAAGGCTGCTTGGAATAGGGACAGTGTGTAGAGGTCGTTCTGCGTGGATGTTTCTGTCGTTAGCTTTTCAGAGATGGAGGTCTCTTGCAGCGTTCTGCTCCTATTGCAGTGGTTCTTAATTATTTTCTGTCATGCTTGTTATCAAAGCTGATTAATAAAATGAGCTGCCATAGCTTAAATGTTAAGTTGTTGCACCAAGATGTGCATTTTTACCCTAAACATGGTGAAACATGTGAGCTGGGCAAGTGGAGAGGCTTTTATACTCGACCCTTACATTATTGGTGCAGGATTCTCCAAAAATTATCACACATAGAGGTATCATAAAAAATGCCGGTACAGGCAACCCTTCTAAAATCATAAAATCACCTGAACATCGGGTCACAGCACAAAAACTAATAAACACTGAACATTACCAAAAGAACATTATACCCACAGTGAAATATAACTTTTGCAGCATTAATATCTGCACTTACATTTTTTTTCAGACAAATGGGGGTTATGAACAGGGAGTCTGCTAAAAAAAAAAAACAGTAAAAAGAAACAGAAGGGATTCTATTTTTCTGCATCACAGTGAGTCCAGTTAAAACATCCAAGTCAACAAAAGAATGACTTCACAAGGAGAAAATGTTCGAATGGCCTAGACAGAGTCATTTCCTAAATCCATCAGAAAATCTGTGCGATTACCTGAAACTGCTCTGGACAAGAGAGTCTTGGTACATTTTTGTGAAGCAAAGTGGGAAAATATCTCCAGGCAAGAAGGGGAATGCTAATAAATTCTTAACAAGGAGGTTTGAATGCAGAAATCATATTAAAATTATGCCTTTTTTGTCTTTCATTTGAATTATGCCGATATAATCGGCATAATTCATAATCTCAGAAATTTTCTACAAAAAAATTGGAAATTTCAAAGTTGGAAAATTTAAAACTTTTTGAAACTCTGATTTTTATTATAATCATACTATACACATAATTAAAGGCCAAGGATATGCCGTTAAATGAATTTTTATTTATTTATTTATTGCTACGGTGAGAGATAATCTGAAGTAGAAACCTGTGTTTGATTGTGGTGTACTAATTTTATTTTTCCAAATTAAGAGCATTAAAAGAATCTAGTCGAGGAAGATGTAAAAATAAATAAATAAAACTTTCGAAGCTGTTGCTTCTTCCATCCAAGAAAGTCTTCAAGTCCTATGATCAGTAAAGGTGAAGAAGCTGTCTGTTATAGTCTGACTGTTCTCCTTCAAGAAGTTTTCAAGTGTTCAAGCCAAAGATGAAGAATGGTTTGAATTTATTACTTTCCAAGGAGTTTCCAAGTATCCAATTAAGCCAGTGGTGGAGAACGGAAAGAACTGACCTGCAGCTCTTCAAACCTTTTGTTTCCAGAAGATCTGCTCTGACCAGTGATGGGAATAATGGCAAAAAATAAACTGTTACTAACAGCGTTACTTTTTTCAGTAACAAGTAATCTAACAAATTACTTTTCCATCGTTACATTGTTTTCCTTGTGAAAATAAGGATCTTACAGCATTGGCAGCAAATCAATCCTTATCTGACCAGGAGTTAAGGGGAGTGAGAAGAATCGCATATGTGCTGCCAATTGGCTGAGGAAAAGTAAAGTAGTTATCATAAACCAATCAACAGCAGACTTGGACAGGCGTTAACACACAACCAGCGGTCACAGTGAGCGCACATAAACAAAGCAGGCAGAAAAACGACAAGTAACCCCAGCTGCATAGCATAGAACAGGGGTGGCCAACTCCAGGCCTCGAGAGCCGGTGTCCTGCAACTCTTAGATGTCTCTCTGGTCCAACACACTTGAATCCAACAGCTGAATCACCTCCCAAGTGCAGTCAAGTGCAGTCAAGTTCTCAAGAGTCCTGCTAATGACCTCATTATTTGAATCAGGTGTTTTGAAGTAGAGATACATCTAAAGGTTGCAGGAGGCCGGCTCTCGAGGCCTGGAGTTGGCCACCCCTGGCATAGAACGAAGAGATAGAATGCACATAGAGTAAATGTGAAAAGTAATTTATCCCCGGTAGCAACGTTGTTCTTATATCAGTTATCAGCAACTTGAATCTCACAAATCAACTCTCAGTATCCAGATGCTTTAACAGAGCTGGTCACCAGGAATGACTGTGTTGATGCTAGCAGACCCATCTTAAACCCAGGCAGTATAATTAAGTAAGCTTGATTTACTACTAGAGTGCAACCACAAGATTAGTGCACATGAAAAGCTTGATCCTAAAACCTCCTCTTAGATTTTTTTTTTTTAGATGAAGTATCAAGAATAAATATGTTAGATTAGTTAAATTTTTCATTTTGTTCTGTGCTTTTGAATCAAGCTGTACTGACACTTTCTAAGCTTTACTAATTGTGCACATTCGATTATTGCCACTATAATCTCTTCAATGGTAGTAAAACAATCTGTGCATGATTTACAAATTTATGAAAGATATCAATCAGTTGCCTTAGCAGAAAAGTATTTAAACATCATACCTGGGGCTCCTTATGAGTCACTAAATCATAACCTGGATCAGTTCCAAGAGCCAAATGTAAATAAGAAGAGAGCAGCCGTCTAATGAGTATGATCTGTGAAACATTGCTGACTACTTAATTCATAGAAGGAAGGGGGATGAGATATTCAGATGTATTCTGGTAGAAGTCCTGGCGAGTCTTCTCTGATAAACCAGCGAAATAGATTCTCTATGAATTATGAGGTGGGTTTTAACTCTGCAGACTTAGGGATCTAAGTAATCCAGGGGTAGATAGCTGGTTCAGTGTTAACCTCCCATAATAGGAAGTGAGTTGGGAGGGGATTATCACTTCAGGAAAAAAAAGTGGGAACCTCTCAGGTGAGGGTGTTATAGGGGAGGGATGCAAAACCTTGCACGACAACACAAAGTACAACACACCAATCTAACAACCATGTATTCAATTTATTTCTGTGTGTCTGCTGCGTTGTGCTTTCTTTGTTTTTGCAGTCAGGCATAAATGGATATCTTCAGACTGATGGCGGGATCAGTTTGAGTATCTTAATGTTGAATTACAGCAAGTGCCTCTAAGAAGCATCTTGTTTATGAACGGATAACGCAATTAGCATTCAGACGAAAAATTCATTTTAATTGCTTATATCAGTATTGCAGGCTACATACAAAGTTTAATTTCTCCAAGGTTCTTTTAGTTGATCTTTAAACACTTCAAATTTTCAATATATGTTGAGTGAACATGTTTTTCTGTAGAAATCAAAAATTTAACAAGCATAATTTTGTCTAAATTAAAAAGCTCTAAAAACTTGTCTTATTTTTTTTTCCCAGATCCAGAGGTTCATCCCCAAAATGAGGACTACTGGGGCCATGTGAACCCAATTGGTCCTCGAGCGTGTTACGACGAGGGCAAACGTGTAGCAGAGACGATGTGCTACGCCTACATGAAGCAGGTATTGCAACTCATGTTGGCTCCTTTTTTTATTTATCTATTTTTTAAGTCAGGCTAATATTTATGGTTAGAAACAGTCAGCTCTTGACGCTGGAGGATAAAATGTCCTCTGTGGATATGGTTGAAATTGTCTTTATTTTTTGTGGACTTACGGAGTATTGAAAGTTGAACAGTCTGGAAAGTTGTCAATAAATTAATTGTAAAATGTGCAACAGTGTTGTTACTTTAACAAGCTTATGAGCGATGGCATTAGTTGTTTTGAGATTGAATCAGTTATGAACTCATGGAAAATTATGATGCACAACCTTCAGTGAGGCTTGTAATCATTTGAGTTATGTAGAGCCTTTTTGATAATGACCTGAGTGACAGCAGCCTTTCATGATCAGATATGACTGACTCCTTTTGCCTTTCCTTCAGGCAGGTGGTATTTATTTATCTATTCCCGTCTTCTACTCCTCCTCAGCCGCTCATTATTTTTTTCACACCTGCTAGAAAAATTCTCGGAAACAGCTGCTCTAAAAAAATCCCTGCTGACAGTCGGGCTGTGAGGATGGACAAGAATATCTCACATCACATCTACCGTCTAGTCATATAATCAAAAGCCATTAACGTTTAAAACAGAATGATGGAGCGAAGGCGGAAAAGGCATGAGTTGCACGGCTGATTTAATTGCATTATTATTGGAAATGATAATACATATTCATTTTTTTAATGATTGCAATTTATATTCCCTGTTATACATTGTGATTATTGATGGTTTTGCTGAAAGGTACTGACGCTACTATTTAGTTGTGCATCTCTGCGAATATTCTTCCATCACAAAGATATGAATAAATTTGATATTTTCTTAGCATTTTGGATCTTGCATGATGACAGGTGAGGCAGTGCCTAAGCTGCCTGCCTGACTGAATGTCGCTGGGTCAGAAATCTCCAACTTGTAACGGAACAGTTACATGTGGCTCTTTAGACCCTCTATTTAGGCTCTCAATAACTTTGGGAAAAATATACCACCAAAAAATTTGCAATATTTTAACATATCAACATAATTTCGCAAATTTGTTTAGCTTTTTTTGGATTATTTTTTTTTATATAAATTGAATGTCTCAATGAAAACATGTATTAACCCTAAATTAAGAGAAAGCTTTCATAAATTAGATTTTTTAACAAAATAAGGTCCCTGTAGTTGTTGTTTTTTTCCAATAAACATAACATGTTACTTTTGTTGCTCTAAGCAAAAGTTTAGTTTGATTGCAGTGAAAAATTGCCCTAAGGTTTGAATAGGTTTCTTAGATACTGTTATTTTATTATATTGTGCAGTCTGGAAAAAAATGTTGCTACTCTATTATAAATGTCTTTTTTTTTTCCTAAACTTTTTGCTGGCACATAAAACTATGGTGGTCCTAGGGTGAAAATATCTTAACTCCTTAAAATAATTTGATTGAGCAAGCTATATTTTACATTAAATATAAAAAGAGGTGGGCACAACCATGATTGTCATGTTTTTGTTTTTTGTTTTTTTTATGGACTTTGAGCATTTTCTTCTTTAGCGTTTTCTCTAACAGAGAAACTGCAGCTGCTAGTTGCTTGAGCCACGCCTCAGCTGAAGTTGACTTTAATGACAAAGATCATTATTTACACTCAGTGTGTCCACACAAACACTTGTCAGTACTTCTTCAGCGTATTCTATTTACCGTGCCCTTGATCTTCAACGTATTGAATTTGTCAGGTCTTATGAATTTCATGATGTACATTTTCAAGAGAACGATCTACATAATTTTCATGTTTTTATTCATGCATTATTCCCAAATAGGGCTCCACTTAGCATTCAAAGTGTTTTTGTTGATGCATGAGGCTGATTTTAAGAAGGCCACAGATTATAAAAGCAGAGTTTTTATTATCGTTATCCATCACGAAGGGGCTCTCATTAATTTACTGCTTGTAGTAGGTAAGGTTTTAGATATTCAAAACATAAATTGGGAAATTAGATTTATCCTACATGTCTAATGCATTTAATTTATGTGATATACATACATTTTTCTATTCTATTTTTTATGAATGGGATTGTTCTCATAATTGTGTCTTTAATGAAAGGCAGCTATTTGTAGCTTGTGGGCATTAAACTGGGGGAAAAGCAAATTCAGGTTCATAGCCTTGTCTTTTTATTTTACATCAGGTCAGTATGCAAACATGATTTCTCATCTTCTCTTTCAGATGAAATATTTTGGTTATTCTGTTTTGTTTTTAAAGTAATTTGTTAAATGGCTAGGCAAACAGAATTTGTGTGCAAAGTTTTGTTTTTGTTAACTTTTTCTTCAACACAATCATAAAATATGTTATTACCTGAAGATGATGTTACCATGCCATGCTATAGTCAGTCTTGTTCTTTGTTTTTTGGGGGGGAGGTTAAATGCAACCAGGTGTTCTCCCAATCTGCTGACAGGATTAGTCAGGGTCTGTTGTGTTTCTGCAAAACAAAAAAAAAAAGCATAATATACAACTTTGCTTGTTATTTTTTATTTTATTTTATTTTTTTGTATAGAAATAGTTTGTTATGCTAATGTAGAGTTATAATTCATAATTGCTCAGCCTCTGTTTCTTCCTGGAAATTCTTCCCTCAATTTTACAAAAAATATGTAAAAATTGTATACTAGAATATTGTAAACTGTCTTCCAGAAATTGTTTGTTTGTGTAACGTTGGGTAAAGGTGTTATTTAATTTTGGGTGCCAATTATTTTAATTAAAGCAACCTGAATTTGTTACAATAGTCCATAAACCCATTCCAGAACATTGACAAAGAACAACATTGACAATATTGACACTAAATATATAAAAATCATTCTGAACTTGTCAGGTAGAACTTTCTTTCACAATCTTTTTCCTCTAAACCAATTAACCTTTACAGTACGTGCCTAACGTTTAACATTTATGATGAATAGAAAGAAATAGAAAGACTCAGGCTGACATTGCGGTTTGTGTGTACCATAAAAACATAACGCACTAAACAACAAAAAACATCAAACTGCAGTGGCAAAATAAATGAAAAGTAATGAAAAGTTGTAATCCATTCTAAAAATGTCTATGTACCAGTTATTGTTAATCAAAGGCAACTTTGATGGATGTTTGGCCTTATTTAAAGGAACTCAGTGCTTCAGCTGTTTTGATTAGTGGAGCATAAAAACTCAATATTGCTTTTCCATGTTTGCTTCTGGTTCTGAGAATGCAGAATAAACTAGAACCAGAAGACTTGAGTAATTGGAAAGTTTGATACAACAACAACAACATGGCTTTTATGGAGGAATTTTTCTGCCATAATCCAAGAGCACACATGTTCAATCTCAAAGTGGGATTTCATGTCTTTTGTTCTCAAAACTTTTAATACTTTTGCTTACATTTTTATTTTGAAAGCAGGACACCATGTCTGTCTTCTCAGAACTTGAATTACTTGTACTCAAAACTTCTCCTCGCACTCAGACTTAGTCTCTGCTTGGACTCTCTGCTTGCTTTTGGAAATGCCTTTTGGCACAGTCACCTGGCAACCTCTCAGCCAATAGAATTAAAGTGTTGTACTGGGAGCATTTGTTTCCTTCTAGCAGGTGTGCCTGTGTGGCTGCTATCGATTGTAGCAACCTGCGCCACCCACTGGATGTAGGGAGAAATGACGACGCCAGGTTCTGCTCCGTAGTATAAACATCCACCAGTAGTGTTACTGATTTAGACAGGATTTTGTTCACCCAATTAAAGACAATATAGTCATGACATGATATCTATCAATCTCTTTATCAATATCTATCTATCTCTGTATATATATCTGCACGTTTGAAGATTACTGTTTCTTGGAGGTCACTTCTTTGTGATAGGCTGCAAAAATCACGACAGGTAGATGCACAAAGTATGTCCCCCCCTGCAGAATGAGAGAATAAAGTTAACCCTATTTTAGTCAGTACTTGTTGATGCAATACAATATTTTCACTAAGCCTCTTGGTTCCTGCAGATTAGATGAATAAGGCTGAGGGAAATGTAAAAGCTTGTGCACCATAACTCCCCTTCCTGTGTATTTGCAGGAAGGCGTGGAGGTGAGAGTGGCAAGAATCTTCAACACGTTTGGTTCCCGGATGCACATGAATGACGGACGAGTCGTCAGTAATTTCATCCTTCAGGCGCTACAAGGAGAACCTCTCACTGTATGTATTTTTGAGCTTTTTACTTCATCGCCTTTCAATTCTTTCCTGTGATAAATGGATTTCTCTCAGATTTCTCTCAAGTGTTTTTTCACTTGGTGATTAATATGGATTGTTGAGCATGCAGCCTCCTAAACATAAACTTCTATAACTTAGCAAATGCAGATGGGTTATTTTTCCGAGGAGATGTATTTTTTATCGACAAATAGTAATACTACTAATTTATGTTCTTTTAGGTGTACGGTACTGGATCCCAAACTAGAGCCTTCCAATATGTAAGGTAGGAAATTAAGCATTTCTTTTGCATTTTAATCCCAAATATTGAACCATTAAGTATCATAGTTTAAAGATTTTTACCATCCATTGTTAGTGTTTGTTTTCTAACATTGTATTTGGTTTTGTTCCCTAAAGACTCACTAGTGTAAAACATTTTTTTCCCTCTTTTGATGTATAGATTACATAGGACATACCGGTATGTTGTTCAGTGAATACCTTGAAGAAATTTATAATCGGTGTGAGTCAGACTGAAACAGCTTCAGGCCTGAGTCAGAAATATCAATATTTTCCAGGTTCAAACAGTAGCTATCTGTTTGTTTGTGGAGGATGAGGAGATTAATTTCAACAATTTGACAGAGAGAGATCAGAGACACCGAGCATTTGAAGTCTTCCTATCTCATCAAACCATGTACCTGCTGCCCTGTGTGACGTTTGTGTCAACAGTGTTTGGTGAACTTTTATATTAATGCATTTTATAAAAAAAAAAAAAAAATAAAAGCTTGAAGCCTTTTGGTAAACCAACATTATGTTCCCCTGACCTCATAAAAAAAATACATTGACATCCAGTTAAACTTGTGAAGAGTGAAATGGTGAAATTTCTGGAGTTTTGTTTGATTTGTTCAATATATAAAGATTTCTACATTATAAAACTGTAATTATACTTTGGACATCTCTAGCATTCTATCAGAATGGCTTAGAAAATGCATTTGTGTGATAAGTTTGCTACATTGAGCAAAAAGATCCTCTGCTCTCAGTTGTTGTGTGTTAGCTTTATTTGTATTAAATATTTTCATGTTTATTTTGCTCTGTTGGCACGGAAAAAATAGTTGTTTCATTTTTATCTCAAGGGAAAGTGTCCTGCTTATGAAAAAGGTCATTTTGAAAGGCCCAATTTCTTTGTGTGTTTTTGTTTGGATTCCAGCCTTTAGTTTGCCAGTTCTCACAGCATTTCCAAAACAGAGTTGGGGTCTTGAGTGTTTGAATTGGTCTCTAACTAAAGATGCAAAAACAAATACTTAAGATCCACTTAGACGAGTGCTCTAAAAACTTGAGATTTGACTGTGACCTAATGTATTCAACAAGATAAGAGTAGCTCAACCAATCAACCTTTTACCGTCAGCAAGCCGACAGAAATGTGCGAGGTTTTGTGTTTGTGGGTGCGTTTGACTTAATAACAGGTTCTAGTCATAAATCATTGATAAAAAAAGTTTGTGCTTGGCTTTAGCTTTTTGATAAGAACCACACATAACTCACTACCAGAATCTATTTCCTGATTCATGGACTGGGCTTATTGTTGCAAATTTTCCAGTTCTTCAAAATAAAAGCACTGTTGGTTCAGAAAATTGATAACTTGTGTTAATCCATTTCAAGTTTTACAAGTTTTATCTCAATGTGAGTGCACTTGTATATCTTAGTGGGATAAATATTGTGTCTTATTTCATTTCCAAAACTAGTTCAAATGTTCTGTAGGGCTTCATTCTGTATCAAATGGAAATCGTCATTACAATATCAATGTGTCCAAGATTATAATAATACGACTGCTTCAGCACAGTACTTGGTAGGTTATTATCCTTTATATACCATACATGCATAATTGGGCTGTTTGAATAGACACAAGCTGCAACTCTGATGTTAAACAAAAGATCACAACATGTTTAATCAATAATTTCCCAGCTAAAGATTTTTGGCACAGTAATCATGTTCTATTAAGGACAAACATTTCTTTTCAGTAAAGTAATGGCTGAAGCACCTCAAAAGGTAATTGGGATCTTATTATTGTACATTACAACTTTTCTTTGGACAGCAAACAATTATGGTCATAAATACCACAAACTAACTTTAGCTGCTTTTCGATAGGGGGATTCTGCGTTTAAGTTCCTGAAATTGTTTTGATTTACAAAGTCAGCCGCAACCATTTTGTTAGATTAAGGAACAAAGCATTTTTCCTGGAACAGTACAAAATAAAATAGCCACAATCGATTCAGCCTGTTAATAACCAGGAGCCTCTAAATAACTGCAGGCGCAATGTGTTTCTTGTTACACCACATCCACCTATGCGTTTATTTCAGATATAATTACCAAGAGCAACAGCATAGCAGTCGGTAACCTAACATTTAGCATCAGTTGAGTGACAAAGAGCTCCTAAAGGTTTTGGTACCGAGCGTGTTGCATAAGGCAATCTGCTTAGAGCTTGAGTATCATCTCAGATTTCGTCCATTAAATTAAATGTGCAGCTTGGCATTCAATACAGTGATGTTATCTTCCTCTGGTATTCCAAGTGAACTTTCATAGACAGAGACTGTTCTTTCACTCATCCATCACATCTGTGTCAATTAACCACTCTGCTCACTTTTAAGCCCTTTCAGAAGCAGTTTAAAGCAAAAGCATATTCTATTTTCAAAGCAGTGGAACAACAAATACCAGTGAATAGAATTCCAAAAGCTTTAGAGAGATCTGTTTGAATACTTGGCTCAGAGATCAAAACGTTTCAACATTTTAGATACTAAATAACATCAGATCTCAGTAGGAAAAACTGCTTAAATGTTGCACCAGAATAAGACTGTGCACTAAGTGGTGCTAAGTCCAATTTTTATGATGGTTATAGTTTTATTTGTTGACATCTGCTACTTTTAGTACTTTTGTTTTCTTCTCCATATTTTTTTATGTTACTGAGACACTTACACTCTCTGGAAACATAAAGAGTATTATGGAAGTGTAACTTTTCAAGTTATCTCTTATTTTACATACGATTAAGAAAATTTGAGAATTTTCCCAAATAGCTATTATTCCTATTAATAGCTTTTGTGTTGATTTCTATTCAGATAATCTAAATCTTTGCCTAATCACAATCAGATTTTTTTTTACACCTATTTGCATAATCATTTTGACTTTTATGTTGCTGACAGAAGAATTCGCACACTGATTCTTTTCAACTCTTTAGATCCCTTTATTTGTGTGTTTTTAAGTTCTTGAACTGGGTTTAACTGCAATTAAAAACAAAAACACAAGGCGTTGACATTCCTACTTTCCGGTGTTTTGTGACTTTAGGGTAGAGTAAATCATAAAACTGATGTTTCTCCAGATGCTTTGGATTTTAACTGATCCAATTTTGACAGGAAGCCAGAAAAACGGTGAAAATATCCCTTTTGCTTCAAAGACATTTCATTGTTATAAATTCTAGAGGAAAAACATCTAATAGTTCATGATCTCTCTAATACACATCTGTGGTTCTGCTATTCAGGTTTGTTGTTTATGAAATCTGTTTATGATTTAGTTTCTTTGAGTCAGTTTTTCTGTCATTTGTGAAAGTAATCTTCAGAAATCAATTATCAGTTAAAAAGAAAAAAACTCAGTTCATGTCTTTAAGAGCTGCAATTGCTTTGTTTGTTGTTGGTAGCATTGTACAATTTGCACTTTGAGTTTGAAAGCTCAATAAATGTCCATCAATACATCGAGGACTGAAAGAAATTATAAAGGTCTACAGAGGAATGTCAGAATAATCCCTTTGCAGACAAAAAAGCCTCAATTTTCAGCCACTAACAAAATTGTAGAAAAATTCTTTAACCTTTCAACATGTGCAGAAATATTTGCAGTACAAAGATAAAATATTTTTTCTTGTTAAGGTAAGGTAAGGTAATTTTATTTATATAGCACATTTTCAGCAACAAGGCAATACAAAGTGCTTTACAAGAATTAAAAGGAAATACAAACATCAGTGTTAATCTGTCACAACATTCAATTGCTGAAGCTTAATGTTTCTGTCCTTCTGTCTATCCACAATTTTTTCCATCTAAACCTTAGAGTATAAATTGGAAAAAGATCAGCTTTTAAATCAGATGGTTAGATCTGCAATCGGGTAACCATGCAATACTGAAGTTGCGTGGTAACATTCACAGTATTTCCTTATTGAAGTGGAATGATTTGGACCTGAGCCTAAAAAAAGTCTGGTAGATACCAATACTATAATCATGTCTAAGAAAATCAGTTGCAGTAAAAGAAAATGTTGCATTTGGTGGACGTGTTCACACCTTGTGGTTTTGATTAAACTCCAGAATTCAGGAGTCTGATAATGTCTTGCATTTAAAATTGACAATATTTTTTCTGCTTTGCAAAAGTTTTTCCAAACCGGTCAGGCTTCGAGGAAGTCTCTCTGGTTAAAAAAAAAACAACAAAAAAAAAACTCCACATCTTTGGCTTTCTTCCAGACATCTGAAGATTTGGGGACAAACCTGTTAACAGCCGTTCATAATTTCATCCAGGGTGAGGGTGGATGTGTTTGGTGATGAGCTGTTGCCCTGGTTAAACCTTGTTTAAAGTGTTTAGGTCCAATAAATCGTAACACTTTCTGGAGATGATAGACTTACTGTGCCATGCTTTATTATGGTGTAATTCTGTATGAAGGAATGGGTCAAAACACCAACAAACAACTGAGGAAAACCAAAACAGCTGACCCAAATTATGCATGTTAAAATGCAATTCTAAGGAGATGTATGTCAATTTATTATGGCATTTATAAGGATGAAAATATCGTAATCCCCACCTATCCAAAAGTATTAGTCTCATTTACTGTCGGAATGAGGGAAAATTGTTTTGTGTCTTTTTATACGGTGAAAGTAAACATTGGGATTAAACTGTGAGTTTTGGAAGCACATTCAAAATGGATATACTGATTAAATAATCAATAGCAGTTTTATTATATATCTATTAAATTTTGTAATTTTGATGTTGACAAAGCTCTTTTTTTTTGTTTTTGCTTTGTTTTTTTTGCAGTGACCTGGTTAACGGCCTCGTGTTGCTGATGAACAGCAACATCAGCAGCCCAGTCAACTTGGTGAGCAACATTCTTAAAAATGTACAAAATTTATTCTTCATAGGAGTGGAAGCGTTTCTCATTCATCTTCACGTGTACGTCGCTCACAATAATGATTTAATGAACATAAATGTTGCAATTTCAGGGAAACCCAGAAGAACACACCATACTGGAGTTTGCCCAACTCATCAAAAGTCTTGTTGGTAAGACGGTAATCCCTCTCGCTGTCAGTGTAGGCTTCTGAGCCCTGTAATCCCTCATTCACTCTTATCTCTTGTACAATTATGTGAGAAATATGCATTCAAAAGCTATCACGATTCATATCGCGTTGAGTGAAAACCTTCAGAATCTTCCTGCCACTGTTTGTGGCACATAGATAAGTTCATCTCAAGGGAAAGGAAGAGAAGGGAATGTTTTTACTAGGTAATAATGTGAAAACCTGAGATCAGCTTATTCTCTGCTATTATATTTCACCAATTAATATTTATTTTTCTTTAACTGCAGTTTAAAAAAATAGGAAAAAGAACACCCACACTCTCTGGAATCTCATAAAAGTTTAATGTTATTACAATTTTTTCCCTCCTGTTAACATGTTATTCTCTGTCTCTAAACCCATTCGATTGAATCCAAATGCGTATCGTGGATGCGCAGTGAGCCGAAGTCAGATCCAGTTTCTGTCGGAGGCCCAGGACGATCCCCAGAGGAGGCGACCCGACATCCGAAAAGCCAAGATGATGCTCGGCTGGGAACCCGTGGTATGTGTGCCGCACGACATGAGCTGTTCCCATCCACACATGTAGCCTTTTGTTGTTGACATAAAAGTTGCTTTAGAGCTCAGATGCTAAATCCTTGGAGGCTTTAAGCTGTGAAACGGAAACGGACATGAAACATGACTGTAGAGGAGAAACCTCTAGAGTCATGTAGATCTATATATAGCAGGGGTGGGCACTCCTGCTCCTGCAACTTTTAGATGTATCTCTACTTTAACACACCTGAGTCAAATAATGAGGTCATTAGCAGGATTCAGGAGAACCNGATTCAGGTGTGTTGGACCAGGGAAACATCTAAGAGTTGCAGGACACCGGCACTCGAGGACCAGGATTGCCCACCCCGATATATAGTGTTTGAAAGTTCCTATATATACAAACTTTATATTGTGTAAAGTTCGTACACAATAGTAATAAGTTAGCGAAGCTATAAAGGAGACACAGGGTGCATTCACACCAACCCTGTTTAGTCCACTTTAGCCGAACTCTGGTTTGCTTCCCCAGAAAGTCAGGTTCATTTAGACCAAAACCTAAAAACCTAGGTCTTGGTTCAGTTGAAGTGAACTCTGATGTGGTTTAAATGTGTATGTGAATGCCAAGCAGACCTCCAAAAGCAGGAAGTGGACTATAATGCAGAGTATTTTGGGTCAGTGCAATCAAAACAAACGTCTAGTCTAGAGCTAGCAGCAGAAATGATTTGTCATTTTTAACTAACCATCAATCAGTACTGGTTAAGTTTAAAATCCTCTAACTTCAGTCATAAGTTTATCTGTACATCTCCATTCATTAACATTCAGACAAATGTAATGGCAGTGTAAAGGTCTACCTCTCTGCCATGATGTATTGGTGTACAAAGAAAGCACAATGACTTTTTTAAGATTGGAGTTTTTAGGTAACAGAAAGTTTGGTTTTTTTTGTTGGTCATACACTCAATAGGTATTAGCTTAAAAGCAAACTTCTCTTTCATCAAAAAATGGAAGTTATTCATTTACTCAAAGCCCCAATTCAAAAAACCACAACTATCTGTGTAACTAAACCTGTCTGTAGCATATGATGGTCATGCCAGTTATTTATACTAACAGAGTGATAATGTTTTGTGTGAACAGGTGCCGCTGGAGGAAGGTTTGAACAAAACTATTCAGTATTTCAGCAGAGAACTAGAACACCAGGCCAACAACCAGTACATCCCCAAACCTAAAGCTGCCCGCATGAAGAAAGGAAGGCCCAGACATAACTGAGCAGCAGCGGTCTGCTCTGCCGAACACTCCTCCACCATCAGAGAGGAGCTTCTCTCTGATGTACCCTCAAGAGTAGAGCACTTTTTGTAACAGTGTCCCGTTTTGGGTCATGGAGGCAGCTTTCTCTCTGAGCTCTCAATAAAAGCGGATGATGCCTTGTGTCAGAGTGGCAGCTGTGATTTGGTGAGGTCTCCCTCCCTGAAGCTTTCAAAACTGATGGACAAGCCTGAATCAAAGAGGCTTCCTGCTGGAGCCGAGGATTGGAAATCCAGCCTATGTTTTGGGAGTACTTTTTCATGGGTTTTGTGATGTTCTTGCTGTTTAATACACCGCCATGAGAATCCTGGCGAGCAGCTCAGACCTCGCGGAAACGAATGGCGTTCATCAATTTCATGGTGTTTCGTGTCTGGAGAGGAGCCGTCCGAGTTTGTTTTCCCACTGGACGTCTTGTTGCGTCAGTCTGCCAAACCTGCACCGCACGGCGGGTTGTGGACAAATTCTCCAGAGCAACAGTTTACGGCGCCATAATTGTTTTTAAAGATATTGTGTTTGTGAAATTTTCATGTCACGGTGTGCAGTATCATATTGATGTGAAGATGCTATTTTAATAAAATATTTCCAATGATTTGCATGTGATGTTGCCACTTTAGTTCAGAAACTTCTGCTAAAAGCTTCAAAACTGATTTCTAATTAAGATCAAAAGAACAGAATATGTAGTGGCAGGAAAACCTGACATCAAAAGAAATGTTTTATGTCTGCAGTTGTTTGGAATCCAAAGCTGTTGTACATTTTCACACTGAGTGTACAAGCACTAAGAAATTTAAACTTAACTTATTTATCTCAACAAATGAAGTGTCTTTGTTTGGATACATGAATGAACTGCAGTAATTAAATAGAATTTGAAATGCAGCAAAACATTTAAACACCAAAACAACAGAGGTAAAAAAAAACAAAAAAAAACAGGAAGGGTTAGAAAACTTCAGATTGGAGTGTAAAACTGTCTTCCTTTGATGAGATGATACTTATCATTTTGCTTTAATTTATTTTTATTCTTTGGAATCTGCTGTTTTTTAAAATAAAAAAATAAACCTAGAACTATCTAATTATGTAGTTAATGCAGAATAAATGTATCAATCTTAAAACTTTACTGATCTGCTAACATGTTTAATACGAAGGTAGAAAACCCCGAACCTGAAACTTTAATTTTAACTGAATTAAAGCCTCGATCTTGTTATTTAGGAAAAAAAACAATGAAATAATTTTTATTTATTTAATACGAAAGCATCATGGGTGGTTTATGATCTACCAGTCATGGAAGAGATGGCTTTCTTTACAGTGACCGAATATACTAAAGAAGTTGGCTTTTAGGGAAAGTACTATGGAAAAGTTGAGTGGAAGAAAAAAATCCACTTCTGAAGTAGAGAAGGGAAATATTTTTCAAGGAAGAAAAAGTCACTTAATCAGCATTGAAACCTTCTCACACTGACAAAAGTACCAATGTCTGCTTTAATAACTAAATCATCGCTCCCTTTTAAATTTGATTACAATTAATTAACTTCTTATGAGCTTCAAATGAAGATGGCTCAAGTTAAATAATAAAATCAGGAAACAAAAGGCAGTACAAACCTCATCTTTATTTCTATTAAAAGCCTGACCTCCAAACTTGAAGCTAAACAGTTTTATTTAATGTAGGAATACAGAAACACTTGCAGGGCTTTACTGACGACGCAATCAGAATAAGTTGGCAGGACTCCTGTGAAAATGTTGGCAGGCATTCAAGCCATCATTTTGCTTTAGCTTCTATCACAGCTGGGAACATTTCTGTGTGTGGGCGGTGTTAATAGTAGTCGTAGTTGACGTTTGCCCCGTGCCTGTAAGAAGACCTCGGCCCGATGGGGGCGTTTTCATCGTAGTGATGCTGTCGACCCTGGTCATGGGAGCGGGCGTGGTCCATCCAGTACTGCAGGTCGGCCTCCAGCCTCTGGCGAGAAAAACACGCCGCAGACGCATCAGGTTCGGTGAACTCGACAGCAGACAAACCAGCAACTGATAAGACGTCCACTGAGACTGGCGGGAGGCAGTGCCATGATAAAAAAATAAACCCGTATGAAACAGAAATTTTGAAAAGGCCAATCGTTTGACAGCTTTGGCCTTTAAGAAAGAAACAACCGATGGCATATGCACGAGGTGTAATGTTCAGTGAGTGTTGGTGAAATGCTGCTATGGCTGCCTGTAATGTGCTGTCAGCTGTTGGAAACAGTCGCAGCAGGGGGTTTATTTTGAGCGGTCTGCCTCCTCCCTCCCTGCTCTTATCTCTGCTCTGTGCTCCTCACCGTCTCCAGTGAAATCATGGTGGTCAGTGACCTGAAAGAGAGCTGAGTCTGGATCAGTGAGTAGCTTTAAACGTCTGTGTGTGAAACGGCTTTCATGTTTTCCTACAGTCAGCTTTTCATCTGTATTTATTATTTATCCCATTATTTGTGCAGGTAGAGGTGCTTTCTGTAGAGGATTATTTAGATGAGTCTGATGTTTACTCTGTGTTTTATTTTCTATGTGCTTTAAGTTTCAGTTTCTCTAATTCTAGCTTTTTAAAACTATTTAATTTTAAAAAGCTAAATGTCTTGTTATCTCAAAGTAAAAAAAATCAGTTTCAAAGGAAAACAATGTCTCACTTGAAGCCTTTTTAAAGTCAGGAAGTGCATGCGATTTGATAAAGCACAAG